>CM035226.1:112504825-112777347 GCA_020226215.1 Sindora glabra
TATACTTTTACATTATAAACCGTTGAATCAATGATTCAATGATTAAACCAATTATCTCATGAACTAGAATCTTGTTTGATTTAATATCCAATCTAATTTTAATAATTATGCTTGAATGTACTTGTCCATAACTTGAATTTCTCATCAAAGATTTAAATTGTGGTCTGTAACTATAATATTGTAATTGTAGATTGCACCACATTTAATTTTGTGCTGCAATAATTATATTTACCCATAATTTTGTTAATCATAACAAAACTACAAACACAATAGCAACTGCAATTCCCTCCCTCTCGTTAGCAAGATCAGCAAACTTATTGATGCCTAGCTTGTATTGTATGGTTTGTCCCGTACATTATTGAAAGACTCCATATATGCCGCATTGTTCTAGAAGATCTTAAATCCCTCTTCCTTCGTATTCATGTCCTTGTAGATTCTTCCACTCCGGGCCATCATTTGGTAATTGCGTCCTATTTTTGCATCTCAATAGATGTATAATTTTATATGACATTTTATGGCGTATGGTTTTATTTTAAAATTTATACATTTAACTTAGGGTAAATTTTGATTTTATAGTTCATCCCACAGTATGAGTCCGTATACAGTCTATTAAACCAGCATTTAATGAAACTTGAATCTAATAATGAGTTTTGTGTTGTTAAGGTAATTAATTAAAACAAATTAACACATATCGATACATTAGATCAATTTTGTATAGCAAATTAATGCCCAAATACTATATATGGTTATATATGTCTGTTGTATGTTGTATGTGTACGAATGAATGTTAATAAATGTTGTGTATAAATTTTTACAATACAAGGTTTGATATTTCTCAATTTGTATTAGATCATATATTTCTATATATAGCTCGCACTGAAATTAATATGTAACTTCTCAACACGCAAAGTAAAATAAAATGATTAATTATATAATGAAAATCTCCCGAACGTGTCATCGTCTAGGTAAATTCACAAATATAGTAAAATGGAATCGATCTATCAAAAGTTGGACTGTTTGAATGCCTAAAACATACAAAACATTATTGACCGTTGGTTTCGACTGGAAAATTAACCTCATCGGCTGTGGGATAAGTTAATTATTTTACATTGCAGAGTACGATATATGTTTGGGGTAATAATTTGAACATTTTATTTTATTTTAATAAAGCTCAATCCCAAGGAAACCTCTAGATTACGTGGATGTCTGAATATTATCCTTAAAAGTGAATCTTGAGTGTCTCCCACTTATTAAATCATCATGCAAAACATGCCCAGTAAGCTTACATTCTTTCCTTGCAAATTAAACATTATAATGTCAGAAGTGTTTATGTTAATTTGCCGCCTCACGTCATTACTTTAGCTACTGATGTCAACGTATGTGAACTTTTTCCATCCAGAACTTTACTAATGTCCTCCTACAAGGGACGTTTAAGCAACCATAGTAAGATGTCGTGTTACATTTTTTTTCCTAACAAAAATATTCGTATACAATGAGTTTTATCTAAATCAATAGATATTTACTAATTCGATGAATTTATAAAATTAGACTTATTGTTTAATAGTTTGGGTTTGGTTTTAAATGTTAAATATACAGTGGATTTTGGATTTTTTTATATCTATTAAAATTAATTTGTACATGTCTATTATTAAAAAATTTTCATTGAATCTTGTTCCCTTTTAGGTATTATATTAAATCAGTTTGAATAACATATTTTACAATTAACTTACTATTATGTGAAGATAATATAATATTATCACATATGTAAGAATTTTATGGTATTTTATTTAAGGTAAATATTATTAAAAATTATTTAAATTTATATTAAATTATAAATATATTTTAAATAATATTTTCTTTATGTTATAATATTAGTTTATATAATATAGAAGTATTAAATTATAATATAAATTAATAAATAATTATTTTTATTTGACCTAATTACGACTTTTGTTTGACAAAGCTAATAATAATATAACTAACATTTATCCTAAAATTAGTATGAATATTATGAATGGGTAAAAAAATGAATGCGAATAAGAAAATAGATATAATTCATAATCGTAAAGTGTAATTATTATCAATAAAAAGGTATAATTTATGACTTTTTATTTTTATTAAAAAAGTTTAAAATTATATTTAATTTGTAGGTTTAAATGGATCCATATTGGATCTTTTAATTGTCTTGTTGGATCCCCAACGAGTTTGGATCTTTTAATGAATTTAAAGTAGTAAATTCTTAATGGATTTGAATTTAATTGAATTTGAGTTAGGTTTATCCAAACCCAATGCATTGTCATCCCTATATGTTCTAGACTTCTACATTATTATTTCGAATAAATTATATATACTTCTTCTAATTATATACTTCTACTCTTTGTAATATGATAAATTCCTAAATGTTTTAATAATTTTCCTTGTTTTTAGCTTTACTTAATAATTAAAGGCAAGATATCAACCTTTTGTGAGATTCACATGCATTAGAGAGACATGCAGACATAGATATGGGCATTGGTAGCTTTTAATGATGTCCAAAATATTTGATAGCTATTGTAATAATCAAATTTCAATTGTTGGTAATAATTATTAGAGTAATTAATACATATGCTATAATATGAATGAAGAACCTTACAATAAATACTTAAAAAATTCACCAAAATTTTTCTCTTTTTTTTAATTTTATTTGCCTTTGTGGAAAAAAGCAACATTTAAAAATACTATATAATAAGAAGAAAAAATAGAAAAATAGTAAGGTTTAAAAGATTAGCATGTGTGTGTAACATATCAAGGGAGAAAAGTGTTATTATGTGATAGATGAGAGGAGTAGATCATAATCATTAGATTTTGCATTAATGATTAGGATTAAAACATAATTAAAAGTTACATAATCATTTAAAAAAGTTATATGACTTTTAAAAAACCCTTTAGTGTTAAATCTAATGGCCCTAAATAGTCCTAAAAAATACAAAAGCACTCATAGGAGGTTGAAATAGGAGATTAATTCATTTTGGTATCATTTGTAGACTTAGAATTCCTTCAACACAAAGCTCTATTTTACAAACTCCAACAGAGTCACAAAGTGTAAGTTAATCTTCTACTTTTCTATGCAAACAAGGCACATCCACCAAATATTCTTAGATTTTCATTTTTCATTCATCTTGATATTTTTTTTATGAAAAATGTATGGGTTTACTTTTCTTGGGTTTATCTTAATATATTTTGCTTAGGATATTAAGTACTGAAGTTATGATGTCTCACTATAATGTTTCTAATTCTTTGTTAGCTTAAAAACATGCTTCAAAACCTTAGGCATGAAATATATTACATAGAAAAGATTCCTTTTATAAGCATATGAAAATGTTTTAGCTTTAGGTATGTATAACTTTGGAAATTTTTTGTTCTCAATGATTTAGGTTGCATTATTGATGTATGTAATGTATGAATGTATATGTGTTTTAAAGCTTATCTAAGAATATATGTAAATTCATGTGATATAAGGTTTAAATAATGTTCTTGTGCTTATGGTTCTAACTAGATTGATTAGTGATGGATCAAAGATGGATGCATACAAATTAGTGAAGCCTTGAATATGAAACCAAGGTTGACGAATTCATCAAATTTGTAGTTACTCATGGAGATGATGAATTTAGTGATGACCTCATATTTTACCCTACTTTAGGTGTTGTAATATGAAAAGGGTAATGGTTGTGCAAGTATGAGCTCATTTATTTCAATATAACATTAACATAAATTATATATGATGGACATGATAAATTAAGCAGTACATTTAGTAATCATAAATATGATAAATTAAGCAGCACATTTAGTAATCATAAATATGATGGTTTCGATGATCGCTTAAATGATAAAACACATAATAATGCTGATAATTTTATTTAGCAATTGCAAGTTCTCAATCACTTATCAAGTGATGTTGTGAAGCCATTGTATTTAGTTGCACTAAATTCACACATTTATTTGTCATATTAAGATTGTTCAACTTGAAAGTAAGAAATAGGTGAAGTGATAAGTTTCATAAAATTGCTACAATTGTTGAAAGGAATGTTTCTCAAAGGCAATGTACTTTCAGCTTATACTTATAAAGCAAAGAAAATGATGTACTTCATGGATAAAGAGTATAAAAAGATACATATATGCCCTAATGATTGCATATTGTACCAAAAGAAGTACAAAATATTACAAGAGCATCCAAAATATGGGGCATCCTATTACAAATTCAAGAAGTATAATAGCAGCATTAAAGAAAAGATTCCAGCTAAAATGTTACAGTATTTTTTGATAATACCAAGGTTTCCATGCATGTTTGCTAGTGCAGAAGTTAACTTAACATGGTATGTGAAGCAGGTGATTATTGATAATAAGCTTTGTTATCCATTAGATTATTCTCAATGGAGAACAATTGGCTCATTGTTCCCTGAATTCAATAATAAAGCAAGAAATCATGTACTTGCACTATGTGTTATTACAATGAACCTTCACAATAACAAAAGAAACAAAGATAGCAAATGGCCTGTAATTTTGGTGATTTACAACCTCTTTTCTTTAATATGCATGAATCAAGAGTATGTAATATTAACATTGATGACATCAGGGTCTAAGTAATTGAGAAATAATATGGATGTCTTTTTGAAACTGCTAAATGAAGATACATGACTTATGTGGGATAATGTTGTGCTGGCATAAGATGCATACAAAGGGTGGAGCATACCTTCTTTATGAAGATGACATGTTCTTTTATGAACTTTAGCATTTAAAGAAAATATTATATTTTGGACACATGACATTTTTATCTTATTGCCATAACTATCAAAGGCTGTAAAACACAGTCAATGATTTACCAGAGAAAGCATTGACTTTGAAGCTCTTATTAGGAGAAGAGGTTGTGATAGGGTGAAAAATATTAGTTTCTTCCTTAGCAAACCCAATACTTCAACACACAGTGACACTTTATGAAAGAAAAGTTTTGTATTCTTCAATCTTTCATACTTGAAAGACTTGCACGTCAAGCACAACATGAATGTCATGCATGTGGAGAAAAATATATATGATAGTTTAATTAGAATACTTTTGAACTTGCTGGGCAAGATAAAGGATGGAATTAAGGCTTGACTAGACTTGTAAGAGATGACCATATAAGAGGAATTAGCACTTGAAAAGAAAAAAGTCAACATATTTATTTATCTCTACTTGTCATACCTTGTCTAAGAAGAAGAAAATAAGTTTTTAAATGGAGTTAAAGTGCCCTAAGGTTATTTTGCCAACATCAAATGCCTTGTTTCAATGAAAGATCTAAAATTACTCTACTTGAAATCTCATAATTGTCATACTTTGTGGCAATAACTTTTATCAATTGTCATTTAAGAAATATTACCTAAACATATGAGACAAGTTATGATGAGACTTTATTTTTTCCTCAATGCAATATGTGTCAAAGTCATTGACCCAAAGAATTTGGTAACTTGTAAATGGATGTTGTTGTCACATTATACCAATTCGAGATGTATTTTTCACCTTTATTCTTTGACATCATGGTGCATTTGGTGAGGGAGGTAAAACTATATCATTTGATTTACTTGAGGTGGATGTACACTATAGAATGTTATATGAATATCTTAAAAAATAAAAACACAACCAAAATAGGCCCAAAGCAAGTATTGTTGAAGTGTACATTGCTAAGGAGTTTTTCAAGTTTTACACATCATACTTGTCAAATATGGACATTACCAAGCTTTTCAAGCCTCACTTTGAATGAAAATTTTTAAGGTAAAATACATTAGGAAACCAAATGAAAAGCAAAAATATTGAAATGTGGGAATAAGCACACCTTTCTTACAAAACAATAAAGAGGTTGAAGCTTGCATGAATGAGCATATTGCTCTCACAAAAGAACTTCATCATGGCAAGAATGAGAAATGAATATAAGTTAAACATAATCTATCATTCATCAAGTGGTTTGTCATCTAGGTGGGTAACATAATGGAGGAAACATTGAGTATCATTTCAAAACTATAAGATAGTTATGCAATGGGCCTTGGATGGATGTTATATCTTATCAAGGATATTACATCAATATAAATTAATTTTAAATTAAGAGATAAGATTAGAGGAGTATGATACAAAATAGTGGGGTCAATTTGCTAGCTTGGACAATGCTTGTCTCTAATACTAAAGACAAAAATGCCATTTACAATGCAATATCATATTATGGGTTCATTGAAGACATATATGAGCATGACAACATTCAATTTCTGTAGCCTATCTTTCAATGTAAGTGAATAGAGAACAACAATGGCATCTGAGTGGATGAGTTAGTATCCATATTGATGGATTTTAGTAATGAAGGACATAAAGGGGACTCATTCATAATGACATTTTAAGTAAAACAAGTTTTCTATCTATCGGACTTGATTACTAACAAATGGTCTATAAGGATGAGACAAATTGTTGGCAATAGAAATGAATAAGATATAGCCATTACTATTGAAAATACACCTCCTTTCTCACTAGGATTACATTTGATTAATTATGAAGATAATTTGGAGGAGTTTTATGTATGTCAAAATCATGGTGAAAGAATATGGATCAATAATCTTTCTAAATAAATTTTCTATACAAGTTCAAGGTATTAATGTTCTCAATTTTTAAAGTTATGCTTGCATATATAATGGCTTGGTTCTTAGTTTATATAGTAACAAAAAAATTAATTAATGTAGGTCCAATTTAAGAGATGCACTTCAAGAATGAATTAACTATACTAACACATAATGATATCCATGACAAATTAAAAGATAATTTTTTGTACCATGATAAACCTTTTTCATTTATTTACTTTGTTCCTTTATAGTTTAAAGGAGTAATTTTCTATGCATCAAGATCATAGAAAAGAAATATAGATTGATGACCCTATTAAATAAATTTCCTACACTATAAGTTCAAGATATTAATATCCTTGTGAAGTTAAGCTTACATACATAATTATTGGATTTTTAGTTTAAACAGTATAAAAAATATTTGATTAATACAAGTCCCATTCTAGATATATATATTAAGAATGAATTAAACATACTTGAATAAAATGATATCCATATCAAATCAAAGGGTAATTTTTCTCTTACCATGATTAACTTATTCTTTGTAATCTTTATAACACTTAAATTTGCATTTGCTTATTTTGTTCTTTTATAATTTAGAGAGTAGATTTATATGCATCAAAATCACAGAGAAGGGACATAGATTGATGATCCTTTTAAATAAATTTCCTATGCCATAAGTTCCAAACACTAATGTCCTTATTTTTAAAAGTTATACTTCTACATCAAGGCTGCTTTGTAGCTTTTTCTAAGCATAATTAGAAGATTGCTAAAACAAAAATAATTACAATTAGTAGCCTCACATTACAATATTAAAATAACTTTTAAAAATATATAAAAAAGTAAGTGATGAAAGGAATACATGATGATACTTTCACCAGGTTTTGAATGAGTGCCGTTAACTATGCGATAAAGGTCCTATAGGCTTCATCCATTGTTTGGATCACATTATTTAGCACTAACACTTTAACTTTACAAACAAAGGGCTTGTCATCCATCACTTTAACTTAATTGCCAAGCTATGGTTAATGGTGTTGTTAATAGCCTACCAAAATTCACTCATTCATAACTTTTTGCAAAGATGGTCACATTAGGCTTCATTATATGCAATGTGAACCTTTATTATAAGGAAACCTTATTCATGCATAGACATATATGAAAATTTTTTAAGGTTAATGGCAATATTTACCTCAAGTATGGTTTTTTGAATTTCTTCTATCATGGTGGCTAATGTTATAAGTATTAGTGTGTCTTCCTCATTTGTCATAGGAATGGTTGGCACATCCCTTAACAGAGGTGTCAAATAGACTCAAATCTATTTGGGTCTATACAAACTTTTAGTGGACTTAGACCTATAAAATTATATTCATATTTTTATAAGTAATATGGATTTGTCTATTATAGATTGAGTCCTATCAAATTGAAGAAAGTCCACCCAGTTCGTGGACTTTCAATTAAAGTTTATAGACATGTATGGGTTTATATGGACTTTTAGCAAACTCAAACCCTATAAAATTGAGTCCTTTGTTTCACAACTAATATAGACTGGTTGGTATCTAGTTTAGTTTGCTTATTTAACACCCTTATCCCTTAATTAGGAGTTTTCCTAGGTAGCTGGGCACTAATAATAAGAGTTAGCCTATCAATATGAGTAGCAAACCTATGAGCAAGCTAGATAGATGTTATGGAACTCAGAGTTGTGATATTTTGGCTAGCTATCTACCCTTATAGGATATGAAATAGCTTTGGCTTATTGCTATAATTTCTATTGCATATGCTACTATGTTCATAAGTGTTACTTTTCCATCTGCTATGACTTTACCTTAAAGTTTGTCATTGATTTTTCATGCTACTTTTTTGGTAACCCTTGCTTCCAACAATGTCAAATTGGCTTCAAATGTTTCATTGGATGGCATTTTAATGGGTTGAAGACCTCCCTATTGCCAACAACATATTTAATAGCCTAAACACAGTAAAAAAGTTAGGATGTCATACTTCCTAATTAGCTAAAACTCACTTTGGAAGGCCTACTACATGAAAGTATCTTGAAGCAATTAACAAGGAATAAATGATTTGAATCAACTTGATTGAAATTGAAACTTCAAAATTAAACAACTTGTTTTGGTACAAATCATAATACTTTCAATCCTATCCATAATGGATTAACTTTCTGTGGTCGTGTACTACCTTTGCTTGTTTACTATCTCTTGCTTCCATAACTTTACATAAGAAATGAGAGATGTCACACTTGTATCCTCTCAATCCTCAGACATCATTTTTTTTAACTATCATTGTGTTATTTATCCAAATATTTTCAAAAATAGCACAATATTTATATAAACATTACTTTTTACTATAACTAATGTATATCAACTATCATAAAATTGTAATTCTTTAGTAGTGTATTTATTAGTATTTATGTCTTAGGAGCTAATTATAAGATAATTGCAATAATACACAATGTATTATGTTTTATTTTAGTTAATGCAATTATTATATTTTATTTTATTTTAATATCTGTACAATTTGTAACTTAATATAATAATTATCCCTAAAATAATTTTATTATTTTTAAAATGCCCCTAGTCGAGTATAATTATAAAAGAGATAGTAACAATACATCGAGACTAATATGTATCATGCCTAATGGTTATAAATCATAAACATGTAATATCAAGTTAATACATGGATACATTGCTAGTGATTAGATGTATTAGACTGACTTGCTATGAGAATACTACATGGTTTGTCACCATGCCATCAATTCTCTCCCTCACGAATTCACCTAAACTAAAACCACTTATAACACCATGAATGAAGCTTGGAGTATCAATGATCTTATATCTAAATCTGTTTTTGAAGAGGAAAAGCTCAAAAGAGAGAAAAATGAGAGTGTCTTACTTACTATTAGCTCCAAACTTAGCCATAAAAAAAATTTCAACAAGTCTAGGAAGTTTAGGTTAAAAGCTCCTAATAAGTTTCAGGGTAACAAAAGTTGAGGTGGTAATTAGACAAAAAGGGATAACTGGTCCTAAAGTTATCATTAATAAAGATGGTAAATATTTTTTCTACAAAAAGAATGGTCATAAGAAATTTGAGTTCCATAAATACAAATCTTGGTTAGAGAAAAAGGATAAGTAAGAATGTAAACCACTAGCTTTCGTTTGTTTTGGATCCCATTTTATTAGTACTCCTATTGAACTCGTGATGGCTTGATAGTGGTGTGATTATTCACATTGTTATTACTTTGTATGGGTTCAAAAACAAATGGAAGCTAAATGAGAAAGAGGCCAAGCTTAGAGTTAGAAATGATGCTGAAATGGAAGCTAGTTTTATAGGAATAATAGGTTTAAAGTTTGCTTTTGAACTTATTTTGGAAAATGTTTTCTATTTACCCTTCTTTAGAAGAAATTTAATTTTAGCTTCTGCTTTAGATAAGCATGGTTATCATTTTATTATTAAGAATGGAAAAGTTAATTTGTCTTTAAATTCTAAAATTACTAGTGAATTTAAGCTAACTGATAATTTATATAGATTATGTTTGGCCCAAAATAATGAATGCAATGGTATGAATGTTGAAAACATAGTATCCAAGAGAACTTTAGTTAGTGAAAAGTCTTTCTTGTTATGACATAAAACATTAGGTCATATTTCAAATGAAAGAATTAATAAATTGATAAAAGATGATTCTTTACCTTCTCCAAATTTTGAAAATTTGGACACATGTGTTGATTGTATAAGGGGTAAGCTAACTAAGACTGAAAGCAAAAAGGCCACTTGAAGTTCTAACCTTTTAGAAATTACACATACTGATATTAATGGACTATTTACTCCTACTCCATGTGGTAATAATATTTTGTTACCTTTATTCATGATTTTTCTCATTACAGTTATCTCTGCATAATTAAGGATAAGTCTGATGCTTTTGAAAAATTTAAAATTTTTAAAATTAAGGTAAAGAAACAATTAGGAAAAGTTATCAAAATTGTTAGGTCTGATCGAGGTGGTGAGCATTATGGTAGACATGGTACAACTGGATAGTATATGGGACTGTTTACTAAATACTTACAAGAAAATGGGATAATTGTCCGATATACTATGCTTGGTAATCATTAACAAAATGGTGTGGTCAAAAGGTGGAATCACACTTTTAGGAATATGATGAGAAGCATGATGAGTAGAACCAATTTTCTTGAATCTTTTTGGGGTGAATTCATAAAATGTGAATTATATATATTGAATAGAGTACTTAACAAATTTGTACCAAAAACACCTTTTTAATTGTGGACCCATAGGAAACCTAGCTTAAACCATTTTCGAGTTTGGGGATGTCTTGCAAAAGTCAGAATTTATAATCCTTTTGAAAAGAAAATTGAACCTTGATCTACTTATTGCTACTTCATAAGATACCTAAACCATTCCAAAGGGTACAAATTCTATTATCCTAAACGTGGAGCTAAAATTATGGAGTCATAGGTGGTAAAATTTTTTGAATAGGATACTATAAATAGAAGCATCATAGAAGTTATCAATGACAATGAACCTTTAAGATATGTCACTTTCCCTTTGCCAAATCTACAAAGTCTTGCAATACCAATAAATATTGAATGAGAAGATAATATGTAGCAAAATATAGATCCTTTCCCTCTTACTTATCCTCCTAATCCAATTTCTGATCTTATTGATATAACTTAAGTTCAAAAGAATGAAGTTGATGTGCCTTTGAAAAGATCTACTAAACAAAGAAAATCTATAATCTCTAATGATTACTTAGTTTTTATTGGAGAGATTGACTATGACATTAGTCATGTTATTAATCATGTGATTTTCAAAGATGTAATAACTAATCCATAGTGTAACATATGAATGGATGCAATGAAAGATGAAATGAATTCTATGGCTCATAATAGTGTTTAAAAGTTTGTTAAGCATCCAAAAAGATGTAAACTTATTAGTTGTAAATGGGTGTATAAAACCAAGAAAGGCTTTAAAGGAAATGTTAAAAGGCTTAAAGCTAGATTGGTGCCAAAGGGATTTACTTAGAAAGAAGTAGATTACAATGAGATCTTTTCACCAGTGTCATCTAAGAATTCTTTTAGAATTATTATGGCTTTAGTAGCACGATATGATCTAGATATTCATTAGATGGATGTGAAGACAATCTTTTTGAATGGGGTTCTGAGAGAAGAAGTTTATATAGTACAATTAGAAGGTTTTTAAGAACTTGGAAAAGAACACTTAGTATGTCGACTTAATAAGTCTATTTATAGGCTTAAATAAGCTTATAGACAATGGTATTTTAAATTTGATAGGGCGATCACTTCCATGAGTTTTGGGAAAAATAAAGTTGATTAGTGCATATACCTTAAGATCAATAGGAGTAAGTACATTTTTCTTATCCTTTATATGGATGATATTTTATTAGCTAGAAATGATAATGGATTGTTGCATGAGACTAAATGATTATTGTCCAAGATTTTTGACATGAAAGATCTTCAAAATGCTTCATTTGTTCTTGGAATAGAGATTTATAGAGATTGATCTAGAGGTTTGTTAAGACTTTCCCAAAAAGACTTACATTGATCGCGTACTTACTATATTTAACATGCAAAATATATAAAGGTAGGGATGCACCTATTATAAAAGGTGTAAACTTAACCTTAGTCAATGTCCCAAGAATGATTTAAAAAGAGAATCAATGAAAACATAGCTTATTCTAGTACAATGGGGAGTTTATGTATGCATAGGTTTACACTAGCTCAGATATTGCATTTGCAGTAGGAATTCTTGGCAAGTACCTTTCTAACCCTGGTATGAATCATTGGGTTGCTATCAAAAAAGTGTTGAGGTACCTACAAAGATCGAAAGATTATATGCTAGGTTACAAAAAATTTAACAATATTGAGATTGTTAGATACATAGATTTTGACTTTACTGGCTATTAGGATGATATGAAATCCACTTTACAATAAATTTTTATGTTAGCTAGAGGAGCTGTATCTTGGAAGAGTATGAAATAAACACTCTTGGCTTCTTCCACTATGCAGGTTGAATTTGTTGCATGTTATGGAGCAGCTATGCAAGTTATTTGACTGAAGAATCTTATCTCTTGTTGTCACATTGTTGATTCTATCTCTAATCCATTACGGAATTTACTATGCTAAAAAATCTGCTATGTTGTTTTCCAAAAATAACAAAACTACATGTGGGTTTAAGCATTTGGAGATGAAGTATTCTAAGATTAGGGATTTTGTGAAAAATGATGACATTATTGTAAAGTATATTGATACAAATAACATGATTGTTAATCCTCTAACTAAAGGATTGAGACTTATAGTTTTTAGCAAACATGTTAAGAATATGGGTGTCTTGGGGTCTTTTGATTAGTAGGAGCATATTTCTTATATCTAATACTCTCATGTTATAATTTATTATGTTAGACCCTCTTTTCTATGAGATATTTAATTTCATTGATGATCATCATAAAGTGGATATTCTATACTATTATACATTTTTATTTTGTACATGTACTTATATGTATTGAAATTTTCTTCCTAAAGATTGGTATTTGTCTTAGACTTTAACATCAAGAAAGTATGTCTCATAAAATGACACCATTGAATGATCTCTAGAATATGAATGAGACTTACGTACAACATATGGATTTGTCATCAAGTTTAGAGAAATCATGGAGGACCGATAATGAAAATAGTATGTTTGATCACATTTGGTGCTATTTTTACTACACAGCCACACTAAAATCCATTTCGATAAAGTCACTAGCACTTATAACCATGGATTGGTCTTATGTCAATAAGGGACATAAAAGGCCCCTACGATTTAGTGTTAGTTGGCTATATTAGATAGGAATACTGTGATATTGTCTCAAAGGGCTAAATTATTTTTAATTATAACCACATAAAAGTTTTTAATCAATTAGTCTGAAGTCTTGTTTTCAAAATGTATTTTGTTAAAACTTTTGTAAAACCCAATTAATATTACTCTAGTAGAAAAATATTAGATTTTTTTATAAAGTGAGCTATTATTAATTAGTAACTTTTAATTTAACAAAATTTACCGATTAAAATTTACCTTAATTATGAGACATTCATGAAGTCCATTTTAAAATTATGACCTTAAAGATATGAGTTTAGTATATTTATATAGATTAGTGTGGTTTGGCTATTGTATAGGTTAAAGGCTCAATAAACCTTTTATGGGAAGGATTATTAGAGTTTTATAAATAAGAATTATGGTTAGCTTTCTTATTCACTTCATATATACATGGTTTCTTCCTATTAAGAGCCGCTATTAAGGAGAAAAGTAAAGGGAAAAATTTAGTTGAAAAAATTCATTAGTTCCTATTAAATTCAATTATGATTGCAGATCTATTAGATAAATAGATATAAATTTTATATTTATGATATTTTAATTATCATAAGATCTTAAAATTGAAAATTCTTACACAACATTCCCAAGCCAGACGCTATTGTGATGACGTTGAAGGTGCCCAATTACTCCACTATATTGCTACCTTCTTCCACCGTCATCGTGACGTCAGCTGAAAATGGATCTCCAAATCATAGCCACCGCCATTGTAGAGCTTTTGTTATCCGTACAAAATGGAAATTTAATTGATTGTTTCAAAACAAAACAATAATTAATAAGAAAATTGATAATGCGTTGTTGCAAAGTGCTACCAACATGGCTCTCCGTTAGCCATATAGGCGCTTCCGTCGCCTGCCCGCATGGATCAACATTGAATCGATTTTTATATTAGGAGAATAAAAATATTTTTTTAATTTAAGAAGAATAAAATTCACCCAACTTAAATATTAAGGGATCAAAATTGAAATTAATTTTCTTTTGATAACAAAAATAAAAGTGTATTTTAAAAAGTATCCACATAAAACCTTTTATCTTTAAAATTTTGTGGGTGTGCAAGAGGAATTTATTTTAAAACCTAAATATACACAAAAAATGGCTCGTAATTAATAAAAATGTACAATATTAAGTGTGAAGCAACTTCCCACACTCAAATATAGTAACGTTCCGCGTGTTTAATGATTATTTATAGTAACAATAAGAAAGTTAATAACAAATTCTTCCTTACGCTATCTCTAGCTATTTTTTGTTCTTTAAAATGATCACTTGCTTTATATATATATATATGACTATTGCTCACATTTATTTTAATTTTTATGGGAACCGAGTTAATCAATTTTTCTTTATAAAAGAAAATCACATATAACATTAAATTTGTTTCCAAAACTTAGCGGGGAACATTGGCTCCGTTAAGTATGGCTATCACTGCTCAACTGATTTATCAATTATTTATATTAAATAAAATTTAAATATAAATATTATAATTAGAATGCTTATGAATTTTGCGTGATAAAAAACGTGAAAGAGTATGGTAGGGTTTAAATATTTTGATTTTAGTTTCCCTTCTATCCACACAAAGTTGAATTCAATTTCGTGGTTGTCCATCTGTTTATGTATCTATACATTACTTTTTCAATGATGTACTGTAATCATGGCTTAACATTTTATTTTAGGTAATGATTATGGTGCATTGGCACACTATTATTCTAGTATGAGTGAAATACAATGATTTAAATTTAGTAGTACATTAGTTTAACCATTAAATTAAAATCTCTCCCCTTATTTTAATTAAGTTATATTATAAGGAGGAGAGAGATTTTAACACCAATATATTATTAAATCTAATAGTTATATTTTATTTATCAAGCTCAATATTATGCAAATAAATAAAAAATCTGACATTTGAATCTACTAGTACTGGTACATTGGTGCACCAAAATTATTGCCTTGCAGAACATAGAAGCCTGAATATTGTCCTTGAACAACATATCTTTGGTGTCTCGCACTTATTAAATCATCATGCAAAGCAAGCCATGCGTTATTACATTAGCTATCAACGTACGTGTCAACATTTTTCCGTAAAACATTGCTAATGTCCTACAAATGAGGTTCATGCAAGCACAGTAACTCGTCAAATGACTTCCCCTGAAGTATTAACGTCTGTTCAAATTATTACGCCAAACATACATGGTAGTTTGCAATGTAAATTAATCAACTAATCCTTATCCGATAAGGGTTGATTTTTCAGTTAAAACCAACGGTCAACAGTTTTCTGTATGTTTCAGCCGTGTCAAGAGAGCTTCA
Organism: Sindora glabra; assembly: GCA_020226215.1. NCBI lineage: Eukaryota > Viridiplantae > Streptophyta > Magnoliopsida > Fabales > Fabaceae > Sindora > Sindora glabra. The sequence goes on from CM035226.1 coordinate 112,520,626, forward strand.
TAATCTCATTCAAATAGTTGAATTTTTGAGAGACCAATTTCATTTTTTTACATTTGTGATTTCAACTATGCGATAACACGTTCTTCAGCTTATCGATATATAATTAAACATTTTATATCACTTTGCGTGTTGAGAGGTCACATATTTTTAATTTCAGTACGAATTTTGTAAAAAAATCAATCTAATAAAAATAGAAAAATATTAAACCTTCTCCAAAAATTGATGCATAACATTCATTCCTAGACATGTATATATATACATGTTTCTTTAGAATTGTTAAATAGACGTCAACCAAAGTTTATACTGATGCAGTAACATTCTTAAAATTATTTTTAAAAATTAAGACAATAAATTACAAATATAATTTACGTTTATTTAGACATGAGAATATTTTTGAAATTCTAGGAAATTTAATATATAATTTTTAGAATTAATTGAATCCTATTTGGACAGGATGAAATTTTTGAAATTATTACAAAGAATTTAGGATGCCATCTTTTTTACTTAATTGACACGAAATTGTATGACATTTAAAAGTTAATGAAACTTAGAATATCAATTTTACAATTAATCAACATTTAAAGATATTGCAAAAATCTAATAAGAAAAATATAAAATTTTAGCAAGTTGGTTTAGATCTAAATCAATGTCTAAAGTTATTGTATTTATGGGGTTATTGGGAAACCAAAAAAAGCTTAAAATATTAAATTTGCATATAATCATCATTTAACTATTTTTCAAATGACTACTTGGGAAATATAAAAAGTTATATGCATGATATTAGTTTTGTACTAATAACTGACATGTTTTCTTCCTATTAAATTTTTTATGTTGGTTTGCGAAATAAGTAATGTCTAAAATAACAAATGTGATAATATTTTTGCATTATAAATCAATTACATTTTATTTTTTTTCTCATTAACATTTTTAACATCCCTTTTATTTATTTTTAAACTTAATTTTCATCTCTATTTAACTTCCTTTATAGAATCCTAAACGTCACTCTATCTTCTATCACACATCAATGAGTTACTATTATTCTTTCAACTAATATTGAGTATGAAACAAATGTCTTATTCCATGCCATTGGTTCAAAATATAAGAGGTGCATTTCTTCTATTTTTCAAAATTTTACCTCTTCCATTTCTCTGATTTTATGCACAAGTCCTTTTAAGATATTTTTGTTTTAATTTGTTTTCTTTATATGACTTCTAAAGTCGTATTTAAGTTTTACATACTTATTATATATTTAATAAAATTCTACAACAAAGTCTAATACTAGCCAAATAATGATGAAAGGTGGAGAAAAGAGTTAAAAAAAAGTCTATGAAAGTGACCATTTTTTACAATTCCAAGAGGGTAAACTACTATTAATTGTTTGTAAATGGATAAATTTTAAAAAGTTATATGAAATGAAAAATATTACAAATAAACAATTGAGTGGGAAATTTTGCCATTTAAAATTTTAACACATGATACATTTTTTTGACTGAATAGGAAATTTATTCAATTTTTATTGTAATAATTCTACAAAAAAAAAAAACAACTTTAATATAATATTATACTAAAATTTCACTTTGGCCTTTTTTTTTTACCAAAAACCAATGAAAATATAAAAATGTAAAACGTTTTTTAAAAAGAAAAGATGTCATTTTTTTCCTCGTAACATTTTTTTTTCATATCGGATATATAACTGATGTGACATCTAATATATAATGATGTTCATTAAAACATTGATTAAAAAACATATAATCTACTAAACATTCAATATAAGTAATTCTACAGTAGTACTCTTTTCCAATGTCATCTTGATCAACACTTTTTGCGAATATCATTATACAGAAAAAAATAAGATAACGATTTGAATGAAAATCATTTATGTATCCTCCATTTTGAAAATTTTCTCAGACCTCCCCTATTAACCATTGAACATGAACTCCGTTTATTATAGTTTTTTATGCCAATTTTACCCTTTTGGCAACTTGTTAGGATACAATTTTTGTGTTAATATTTATTAATGTCTTTACATTTATTTCAACTAATCAATAATTATCAACTAAAGAGTAACATATTATAATATTTCTTTTTGCATAAATCGGTTACAATTCAACACAATACGCGAATACGTAGTATCACCCAATTAAATCAATAGCCTCAAAAGCTTCTCTTCATAAGATAAGTTATTTAATTCTTTGCCACAATTAGTTAAATGTCGTGTTAATTTCTCAACCTAATCAAATTTATTGTCATTTTAATTCTTCAATCCCCTTAAGTGAATGAATTAATGATAATTATAATTTCTAAATTTAATTATAGGAAAATCCAATATTGATTACATTTTTAAATTTGAAACCTCTATTTTCACTTAATAAACTTTACATTTGAGTGAGTTTGATAACTCTAAATTTAAAATAATTTCATAATAATATGAAATTATTATTTCTTTTTTATGTGTGATTAAAATAAATATTTATATTTAATTATAATTATTAAATAAATATAAACTCATTATAACCAAATGTAACTTTTGCTTTATAAATATGTTTAAATTACTTGATAATTAAATTACTAAAGTAAACAAATGCAAATTATCTATCTTAATATATCAATAAAGTGAGACAAATGAAAGTTATTAATTTCCAAAAATCAGTTACAATGATCGAGGCATTGCTTTCTTTTTAATTTTCACTAATTGCTGATCTAGTGAATATGCCTCGACTAAACAATTTCTTCCTTTTGCATCTCCATTTAAATTTTGAATAATGAACTCTCTCAGCAACACAATTATTGAAATTAATTCGTGCCATAAAATATGAAAAAGATAACACTTATGAGTATTATGTTAAATGTTCTTTTTCATTTTAAAAATTAATATTGTAGAATGAATTAATGCTCATTCAAAAATTAAAATTTTTAAATTGATACCATAGCTCAATTCAATAAAATTCTTCAATTTCAAATCATGTGATTACTCAATTTCTAATTTCGGATGTAGAAAACACAATAGAAAAATAAAATTTTTGAAACCCATGTTCGTGTAAAAGAAACATTAATAAGTATTAAGATTTGCATCTTTGTAGCGTGTAGAATCTGAGTGGACTGTAATGCAACAGACACATGAACACATGTACAAATCGCATATGCTTCTAATGGACATGAATGCTCTAATCACAAACATCAGATTGACATATCATGAACGCTGTCTAAAGGCCAATAGCTCTGATATCCACATTAGTAGTAAAAAATTTTAATGTAATTGATATTTCATATCTCAAAACTTAATTGATATATCAAGGTGGACAATTTACATTATTTTACTCCCATAATTTAAATGTTAAACATACTTATAAAATAAAAGTCTATAGGTAGTTATAAGCCTCCTTACACGTGCTCTCCTACGTATTTAGAGGCCTTTTATTTCTTTTCGTAGGAAATTAAAAATACAAATTATTATTAGCGATTATTAACTATAAATATTATTTGCATAAAAAATGAATTATAAATGTTGTCACCATCTACAAAATTAATGCAAAAACTAATTCCTATAAAATTAGGGTTTTCTAGTGGAAATAAAATAGTTGAAATACTGTAGGAAACTAACTTCAATACAAGATTTGAAAGCTTCTATAATTCGCTGGGTGAACAAAAATAAATGAACAGAAAAATTAGTACAAAATTCTCAGTTATAATAATGATCAATGAAATAAATACATATATTTTATCAAATTAACGAAAACATTATTGTTTGTTGGGGAAAATTACAATTTGTACACATATTATTATTGTTCAAATGATGAGTAATTATTTTTATTAAAAAATTATTTATAAAATTACTCTTAAAATATTTGGCCTAGTGGTATTAGATTATTGTTTTATTTTAGATTCAATTTAAAACAATGTTATTCATATTAAAAGAAATAATATTTTTATTCAATGGGTAATTATAAGTGGCATGAAATTACTATTTAGACCTATTGTCTTTAAAATATATTAATGTTATATTCGGTAAATAATAAGTGGACACAAAACTCATCAATCCTTTTCAACAAATATTTTTATTTAGTGTGTAGTTATTTTACATTTGAATTGGTTGGAAATTAATATTTAACCTTATTTCTTTAAAATATATGGGAGTTATATTTAGCATTTTGGAAAAATGAAATGTGAATACTAAACTCATCAATCCTCTTTGTATAATAATATAGACAATGGACTTATGTTTATTTAATAATTATAATGAAATATAAATATTCATTCTAATCATACATAAACAAAAAATAATAATCTCTTATTATTGCAAAAAACCTCTAGAGGGTAGTATATAGCTTATTAACTGGTTCATAAGTTATAAGTTAGTTTATTTATTATACAAAATAAAGACAATATTTAACTCACTGTGTGAAAGAGTTAAATAAATTATATATTATGAGAATATTTTGAAACTATTGATTTAATTGGGTGATACTATGTATTCACATAAAAATATTATAATGAATTAGAACAGATTTATCTAAAACCAAATATTATAATATATTATTCTTTTTAATTGATAATTATTGATTAGCTGAAATACGTATAGATATCAATAAAACACAAAATTGAATTCTAACAATTCGTCTAGAGGGTAAAATTGGTATAAGAAAGCTACGACAAACAGAATTAATGTTTAGTTGTTAATTTGGGAGGTTTAAGAGAATTTTGAAAATAGATGATAAATGAATAATTCTCACTCAAACTTTAGAGGAGGTAAATAAGATTTACTCATAAAAATGAAGTACCTAAAAATACATATAAAATTAGTATAGAATTGTAAAAGGAAGATAACCTCATTTTTTTGAAGGCTTACTTAGAAGTGTTGGCATAAAATTAGCTAAATAATACTAGGTATAAGAGAGAGAGAGAGAGAGAGAGGGAGAAATTTCATGTTGAGAAAATTTGAGGAATAATTATTAATTTTTACTTAAATTTGACTTCCTTCTCCTTCTCATAATATGAGTTTCACATAGATTTTTTTTTTTGCAAGTTTCTCTTATCTAGGGGAATGTAGATATGAATATTTCTGATAAGTATGAAGGGCATAATGCGTATGTGCATGTCATTACGTTGTTTAAATAGAGTGGTAGAGTAAAGATTATCATTGTATCTTCTAGAACAATTTTGTTAAGTATACTTTTTCTTGTGTCATACTTACATGTAATTTATATTTTTCATTTGTTTAACTCTTAGAAAATAAGTATGTAGAAATACTTGGAAATTGTAATTTCGTTTTCATGTCTATCATAACCATTTTAATCCCTATGGATTTTATTAGCAAAAATTCTTAAAAATACCTGCTCATTCTTCCTAACAGTACTCTTAGATTCACTTCATTGAGTTTGTAATGAATGAATTGAAACATGATCGTCTTATCTATTTTGAAGTAGTACTTTAACAAAAATTATGGTCAAGAAAGGATAATATCCCAGGAATAGCATTGGCATCTTAGTAGTTTAATGATCAAGCAAATTGAACATAACATCAATGCTTCATTTGAAGGCTACCAATTTTTTGTATTTATTTTTGTTTTCAAATGCACAGAGCTTAGGCATCAATATTTTTAGGATATATATTGAAATTTATTGATTTGATTGTATTTTTATTTAATTTAAATGTACATACATTTGATTTTTTTATGAAATTCAATTGGAGTATTTAATTGTTAAAAGGGTTTAGACTTTGTGAAATTTGATTAGGTATGATTTTTGCTATTTAGATTGCTACAAAAACAAATAGCATACTAACAAAGCATATAATATCAACGATGACATTTTGAATATGACATTGCAAGCTTTCTAGGAATTCCCCAATTTAGTGAAGGATTTACTAATAAATTAAAATTAGTGCTGGATTTACCACTAAATTTCAATTTAACTATAGAATTAGTGATAGATATAAAGTAGCAATGAAAAAATTCATTGCTAATTCATGTTTCAAGGATGAAGATTTTGTCATTATATATAAATTTAATAATGAAAAAATATATCACTATTTCCATCTCATCGCACATCCATTCTGTCATTGTCCTTACAAATTGTGATGGCTTTGTAATGGATGAAAACAATTCATTGCTAATTAATTACTGACACAATGTTTATTGATAACTTTTTTCTTTCAATCATTATATATTTTAATGCAAGAATTTTTCAAATTAGCGATAAATTTTTCTTATCATCAATTGATAAAAAATAAAAATTTCTAATGATTAAGATTTTTGAAAACTGCTTTTGCAGGAATGATAAAATAATAATATTGTGGAAAATGTCATTTATATAATATTAAATTTATGAAATTCTATAGAACACAGCTTATTCTTTTTTAAAAATAAGTTATTTTCCACTACAACTATAGGTTTAGATATCATTTTTCCATCACAAATTACAGTGGGAATATCTCACTTCTTCTTTTTTTTTGCATGAAAATATATCACACCTCTATTTATATAAAATTAAATTTAAATTTTCCTAGGAAATGAAAGGAAAAACAAATAGAATATAACAACATCTGGCACTTTTATTTATTAGATATAGAAATTAAATACAACGTAAAATCACTGACCACCACGTAATCCCTTTGGAATATACACCAGAGTGAGGTGTTTATTTCTTTGATACATAGCACCCATTCATTAGAGATCACACGTAGCTTTATTCTTTGATACATATACGTATGGCTACCTTTATTCTTATTTTCACATATTACTAATTTTCTGTGGGAGGGACTGGATACCGAGTTCTCGGAGTACGAGGAGGCTTTGGTAGGTTGCCAGCTTTTCTGAAACAAAACAGCATTAATATTAATTCATGAATCAAAAACCAAATACTAGTTTAGAAATTTGGAAACATAATTAATAGAGTTTTTATTCTTTTTTCTATATTTAGTATAAAACAAGACTCAATTTTTTTTCTATTTTTTCTCAATAGGATTATCCCAAATCAATTGAAGTTCATTCCTCTAATTTTTTAGGAAATCTAATTCATTTGTTGTGGATTTTGATTTTATCATCCTCAATGATAATAATAGAAAAATATTAACAGTAAAAGTGAAATATTTTACTAATAAATAATAATAGTAATAAAATAATAATTATAAATGATAATTATAATAATAAAGATGATAAAATATTTAATAAAAATAGTATAATATTCAACTGTAAATAAGAAGAAATAATAATTATAATAATGAGATTAATAATAATGAAAAATTGAGTTGATTTTCTTTTAATGTACCAAATGTCAACTGGGTGCATATCAGTTGGAATTTGATTCATTTCTTATTTAAACTGAACAGAATACAATATGTGTAGTCATAAATTTTTCCTTTCCTTTCCCACCACTTTTCCTTGTTGATTCTTTCCTTTTTCCCGATTTGAACCAAAGATTCTTACTTCTAATTCGAGTACCGAATGACAGTACTAAACCCCAATGATGCTTCAAATGAAAATTATTTGAAATTTATTAATATCTGAATGCAAGAACTACTTTAGATGTTTAGTGTTCATGTTGCAATTTAAATAAGCCATTTGCTCTTTGAGAATTAATTTGTGGCAGAAGCAAACACCAACAATTGCAATTTAAATGAGCCTAATTTGCTATTTGGGATACAATTTGTGTCAGATATATCATCGATAATAGCTGTGCGTATACTAGATCGAAAGAATTATATCATGCAAATAATAAATAACATAGAAACTAAACAATTCATTTTTGGCTTTCCTTTGGTTCGCAATCGAAGTAATTCATAATATCATTACATATTTCGTAATTTTAATTAAGAAATTCTATAACTTTCGGTACAACCTTTTAATAAATTTAAAGCAACTTTTCCATGAAGAAAATTTCAAAAAGTTTTTGGGAGACAACTTTTAACTTTATTTAATGCCTTGTAGACTTACTAAGTGCAAATTTCATTAAAAAAATACAAGATTTTTATAAGAAATTAAATTATAATTTTTACAAAGAAAAATAGTAAAAAAATTGTGAAACATGAAAGAAATGAAACATTATCTTATATTTTTTTAACTACTGAAATTTTAAAGGGAAGCAAGGGAGAAGAAAGAAACCAACATGCCGTAGGCAAGCTCATGCATGCGGTTATTACTCTGGACTTGACCAGAAAACCATGGTGATGTCCACAGAGAAACATAAAAGAGGAACAATGTTAATAGAGCGCTCAGCAGACGATTCATGATGAGATTGTCAGGTGTGTTTGGAAGCAAACACCTAAACTGTATTTATAGGCGAGGGGTCTTATGAATGCAAGTTAGAACAATTAGTTTATTGAATTTCTTTGGGAATTTCGTTTGAATGGATATGTTTGCGTGAGAAGTCAGCTTTAACCAGCTTTTTACTCATTCTACCAATTTTTTTTTACTTAACAAATAATATATTTAGACTCCAATTTTGACAGCCTAACAAATGAGAAAATTGTGTTTATGTGAAAGGAAAGTGAGTGAATAGTTATCATTAAATTTAAAATTGAAAAACTAGAATTAAAATATAAAATTATATGATTTCTTTTAAATGATTATGTCACCTTTTTAAGTAATCATATGATCTTAAATTATGTTTTAATATTGATCATTAATTCAAGATTTAATGGTCATGATACATTTTTCTCATTTCTCTTATAAAAATGCTTTTCTCATTTGATATATTTCTGTACAAGTTAGATTCAATTTGTTTTGCTGAAAATCATTTTCTACAAGGGAGTGATAATAGAAGAAAAAATTAATTTCTTTTATTGCATGCTTGATTTACCCGTTATAGAATTTCTTATTTATTGAACTTTCCCATTTGAAACGCATTCATTCCAAAGATTCAGAAAATTTTACCCACTAATAACAAAGAATATATATATATATATATATATATATATAAAAGAGGACACGTTCGTTTTTTCAGAGCAGTAAAAGAGTTTTAGAAGTTTTTTTTAATTAGTACGACCATATATAAGTGTATAATAGTATAAAATAGATTTATATTGATAACAAGTTAAATTAAAATCTAATAATTAATTAGATGAATCAAACAACAAAAAATAATGATAAAATAATCAAATAACAATTATTTTAACCTTACTCCTGATTATTTGATTTCTTTCGCTTCTGATTTTCATATCTTTAACCAAGCCCATCTAATTGTTTCCTTAACCTCGTACTTTCCATCATCAAGGTACTTATAGTTTCTTTTGTTATTTATTTACACATAAAACAATTTTCTTCGCGAGTTTTATTGCTTTTATTTTTCACTATGTCATTTATGCTTTCATATCTTGAACAACAATTTTACACGTAAAAAAGTGTTTTCAATGGACAGGCCTAAAATACCAAAGTGGGAAGATGAACGTAGTAACTCCGGTTAGAAGACCAAAGTTGGTAGTAACTCCGGTTAGAAGACCAAAGTTGGAGTGTAGGACAGGCCATTGCGAATGTGTGGGTTGTTCAAAGTTGTTTTAATCGTTATAAAGTTGAACACACACACACACACACACACACACACACACACACACACACACACACACACACACACACACACACACACACACATTATAAAGTTGAACACACAGACACACACAGACACAAGGGGCAGAAGATGAGACGTTTTTTAGGGGCTGGAATGACTTTTAAAATTTTTTTGAGAAATGGAAAAATTAGGACTGTAAATGAGTTGAATTAAATTGAACTTAATAAAAAAATCCTGCTTAACAATTACAAAACTCAACCAAAAGCTTAAATAAGTTTTGATTTCAACATATAACAATACAATAAACCTTATTTTCACATTATCGCTCTCTTATCTATTTTTTCAGTTTTTTTCTTTCATTTTTTTGAACAAAAGAAAACACAATAATACTTAGAATTCGTTTTATAATATTAAAGCATTTAGTAAGAAATTTTAAGTGTTAAGTCTATTAAATAATAAATTTAAAATGTTTAAATAGTTTCTTATTTTAGGAATTGAATTTAGTTCATAAATTGAATTACAGAAAAATAATATTTTATAGAATTTAAAAAAATTAAATTATACCTGTAAAAATTCTATGCACCAAATCTTTAGATAATGTCATACACATTATATATTCAATTATATATTGCACCAAAAATGGTGATAATATTGGATAAATTTGCTTAACAAGATCTCATCAATATAAACAACTACCAAATATATTGAGCCCATAAAAGAATCGGTGAATTTTAACTTAATTTTATTTTTGATCTTAAAAAATCTTATAAATAAAATACAGTTTAAATTTAAATTTAATCAACTAATTATTAGAGTTATATTTTCAAACACATTCTTACTGACTATATTATTCTTTTTTTTTCTTTGAGGGGAACAAGCTAATAAAATGAATTTGTCAAAAAATTTTATAAGTAAAATTAAAAAATAATCAAAATTAAAGGGGGCATATATAGCTTTTTCCAGGAATATTTTTCTAATTTGTTTAATAAATTTTCATATTAGGCAGCAAGAAAAATTTTAATTTTAAATATACATAATCTTGTAAAAGATGTAAATTTATTCCGCCATTAGTATAAATTAATATTGTATTATAATCTATTTATGTGTCAATATATCAATAAAAATAATGAAAATATTTTTACTATTGATAAAACTTATTAATTCTTTTAATGACATACCATATTTTTATTTACTGATAATATAAAAAACTTTACACTAATAATAAATCAAATTTCAATTATTAGGTAAAATAAGATTACGTAACACCTAGTAATTAAGAGTAAAGAAATTTATATACTCAAACAAAAAATCCTAATAATAAAGCGTAAAGAGAATTATATACTTATACAAAAATTAGTTATGCAGCTTTATCTATGGAAATAAACATCAAAGAGTTAATTTCGCACCGTCCAAAACAAGCCATAACCTGTATAGATTTGTCATGTAAGCTCTTTCGATTCTAAGGTTGAGGTTGTTGGCTTATGGTTTAATTAATTTACAATATAAAAGATAATTTAATTTGTTGTAATTTGATGGAGTGTAAGGATATTTGGTGAGGCCAAACATTAATTTAATTTTAAACAGGCCAACGAAGATAGCATTGTTAAGATAAATGTTTGATGTCTGCTACGTGGAGCATTAATGAACACAATAGATCAAATTCATATGTCCAGCATGAGTTGGTTTGAATGGTTGAGAATTTAGTCCTTTTAAGCAAATTCTAATGTTTGAATTTTGTAAATGAAAAAAATTGGTGCCATTGTAAGAAAAAAAATGGATCAAATTAATATGATTAAAATTCTCTACTAAGATATAATAGATGACATTCTTCATGTAATTGACTTGATATTTTGATATTATTAATACTAGATGGCATTGTTTACGCATGCCATAGGAATAGGTACAAAATATAATTAGATGTTTCAAATTTAGAAGGCCACGGAAAATTGTTATGTGGATTTTATGAAAATCGAATGCTGCTTTCAGAGAAGCCCGCAGCTTCATTCCTCTTAGAAGAGGATTTATATCTCATGAATTAATGGTAGATAGATATTTACATTAATTACATATAATATAGTATTACATATCTTATACTTATTAAGAATTAACAAGATAAATATAAATATAAGAATGTACAAAACATGTGACAGTGATTCGCTATTAATATAAAAAAAAAATCTTTTAAAATAAAATTCGTTTACGTTGAAAAGGTCAAAATAATTAATTGAGAGAAAAGCAACATTTTTATAAGGCAATCGTAAAGCTTAAGCCATGCAAAATCCACCAGTTTTGTTATTTTAGGGAGTAACGACTTTGATTCGATTAACTGACAAAGAGACAAATATTTTTTTTACCAGAAAAAATACTGAAAATAAGATATGAAAATGAGTTTTAAATATTTTATATTCATTGGATTCTTTTTCATAAATTTATCTCACTATTTTGTATTTAATGATTGTTCTTAATTTACATTTAGATTGAATTTCAAAAATTATTTTTGATGCATTTAATATTACTTTTTTTTACTATCATAATGTATTCTCATGGTACAAACGTAGAGATTAACTTGAAAGTATTTATAATTCAAAATTTATACTATTACGGGGATGTTTGAAAACTAAAATGATGTTATACACGTTCCGTTTAAAAAATGCTATCCTCTTGTGGAAATTTGAATTTTTAAAAATATGAACGGAAAATTTGATAGCCTAAACTCCATCATTTTTCTTCTTTTGATGATAGTTTGATACGCAATATATTCTTTGAAAATATATAGTTTAAATATATAATTGGCATACTTTCTTTATTTCCAAAATTGAAAATCAGAGGAAAATTAGAAGAGAAAAATACTGGAAAATTGAGTTCATAAAAAATAAATTTTTTATAACTGTTCCGATGCTTTGTAAGGATAAATGCGTTTGTCTCATCCTTAGGAACAAGATCTTTGTCCTTCTATCAATTAAATATGCCAAATATGTTAGAATTTTCAATGAATGCCTCGTATTAATTTAATAAATGATAATTAATGTTAAATTTTATTATATGGTTCTAAAATAAAGTGACAACTAGAATCAAGTCATGTATAGTGTTATAGTCCAAATGTGGGTTAGTTGAGCATGGATCCTATGATGGGTAAGATCTATGAGTCAATCTAATTTATTTAAGAGATCCCCTACCTCTAGTAACCAACTTTGTCTATTGTCCCACCAGTGTGCTAACATGTTTCATCTCATCTATGAGAGAGAGTGGGAAAGGGTGGTTATTATAGAGATAGCATAACATTTACAATGGTTTCTATGTCTTTTTGTATGACATATTCATTCAAATGATTTGAGGAGCACAAAATTAAGGATCAATCACCAATCGGTCTAGGTATTTATTGGACTTACTTTATATAATTAATTGCTTTGTTTATACTATTCATGCCATAACTAAAAGTTAAAATCTGGAGTTTTCTATTTAATTAAAATTAATCCTACAATTGGTATCATAACCTGATTAAGTTTTTGTTTGTGGTTGGATTTGAATGAAATTTTATGTGAAATTAATATGGCCCATCTTTTGTTAATTCTATGCCAATTCACATTTAATTGATATACATGCATACGCATTGGTTGTGTTCTTTTGGCATGGCCATTAATTGAATATGTGCACCCTTTTTTCACAATTTTGTCCATATCAATATACATAAAATTTCTTTTGCATGCTGGATATTTATGAATTATAAGCATCTCTAGCATAAGTATGCTTTTCTATTTATATATTGTGAACAAAGGACATAGTGCTATGAATGTATGAGCTATGCATATCTCAATACTTTGTTACATATTTGGTCCAACATGTGAGATATAAACTTGTGATCAGTGTATGTGTGTGTGCACACAAACCAAATGTTAATGGATAACTTAAACAAGTTATCAGTTAGTCATATTTCTTTTGTGCTCTTTCTATCTAAGAATGCAAATAAATATGCAACATTGTGTGTAATATGAACTTTTCTTAATATGTGAATCATTCGGTATGAATTTATTAATCATGAAACATATTGTTTTGCCTATGCCATTATTGGCCATTTTGATCTGCTATAATTTTTCTTTTTTCTAACCCAATATATTGTTAGAAACATTAAGTAATAGTTTACTGAACAAAGGTAAAGAAATAAATGATTAGAGATCACCTACAACATGCCTTCATAATTTTTGCATAGGACTGGAAATAGTTTAGAAACCACTTTTATATATAAATATGATTGGTTGATTAAATGAGAAAAGCTATTTGATGCAAGCCTATTTTCTATGATTTTGATTTACATGAGTTTTTGGAAAAACCTTTGTATGCTCATTTGATTGGTTGTATTGTAAAATGTATTTTCTAGGTCTTTTTTAAGTAGAAAACTATTTAGAGTAATGGGGAGTTGCATAAAGGATTTTATGAGACATTCTTGAAATAGTTGAAAAAAATTATAGTATTTTATGACGTCTGAAAAACTTCATTTTTGGATGCAACTTCTGGATAGAATGTAGATTGGGTAAGTATAGTGACATAATTTTCAAGATAATGAAAGCATTATAAAGGTGAAAAATGAAGGTAACTATGCCTTTGAAATTGTGTAGACAAAACCATGTTTTGCAATTTTGGAAAAATCTAGAAATTTAATTTTAATGTGTTTTTTTGTGAAAATTTTATATAGATTATAAGCAAAATCAACCTTGGAATGATTTTAGATAAAAGAATGGAATAAAATCACATAAAAACTGGATGTTTCTAGTTCAAATCATACCAAGATCATAAATTAAGCTGGATAACCTAGTAATAGAACCCATCCCATAAGGAAGACAATGAACAATGACTAGATGTGTAGGCCATATATTTAAGTGTTGTGTGCATGGTGCACACACAATCGTTCGGCTACTTTCCAACAATAAAATTTATACCACTATGCTGTACTCTCCAAGCACATTTTTAGGGTATTTTTTTAGAATTTTTTTGGAATAAAAGTATTTTGTAATGCTTGTTACCCAATTTATTTGGATATTTATTTGAAATTATTTTTGCCTAAAATTTTTCCAAGGTAATTCATAGATTATTAGCTACCTATTGTAATTTTTTTAGTATTTTTGGAGACTATTTTATGATGTAATAATTTTGGAGAATTATTACATTAATTAGGAATTACTGTATAATTATATTATGTTACGAAAAATTTAGGGACTATGTTATCACCTTCATAGGAGCAGTTGTATAGAATTTTGTTTTAAATTTTTAAAATGAAAATTGTATTTTTAAATTGTACAAGGGAGAGATTATATTGGTAATATTAAATACTCTTTAGTATTATATTATTAATACAGTAAGTTGGTAATAATATAAGTGTAAGGTTGAATATTGTATTCCTAGGATTTTAAACACCTTTCAATGTTAGATTTTAGAAGTATGATATTTAACTCTTGTGTTATGTTGTAAGGATTCAAACACTCTTTTGTGTTAATCCTTATAATGCAATACTAACTATGACTGTATAGTGTAATTTTGTGATGAAAGTTTTTAGCATGATTAATGTTTTGACATACGTCAGATGGTTTTAATATTTCATAAATTTAATGTTTATGCAACAAATTTTAAGATACTAGATAGGATAAGTTTTGATTGATGGAACTTAATTCTACATAGTACCTATGGTGATTTAAGTGTAGAACCCACTATTAATTCAAATTTGAGTGTAAAAGAAAGATTAGGACACAAAAGGTTGTTCACACTCAAATTGAGTTAGTTTGATGGACATTTTGGACTAAACCATTAGATCGAGCATCCTTAGATTAATGAATATTTGACTAATTATTTTTTGAAAAATAGAAATTCATGAAATTCGATTAAGTAGGAAAGGGTCATTACTTGAGAAAGTAGCAAGTAATGAGGTTAATTGGTTGTGAAGGCACATTATGGACTATAGACATTATTTTGATTTAATAAAAATGTCAAATTTTTTGGTTTCTTTGATTTGGCATACACTAAATGTTTTCCATCAAATTTTTTTTACTCCTAAAAAAGTGCTTCAAAACTAGAGATGGAGTTTTATTCATATTCTATGTTGTGCTAGAAACATAATATTTTTGCTACAAAGAACTTATTTCTTCAATTGTCATATTTGGACAAACCAATTTTACTTTAATGTGTTTATTTGGGTACATGTTTTGATAGGGCTATTTTAGGATTTTACAAAATTCAAAATTTAAAACTTAACCATAAAACCATCTCTAAGGTTTAATGGGATGGATTTATTTACGGATGTCCTAGAACAGTGGAAAACTATCAAATTTCATAAAAGGTAGGAGTAAAAAATGAACATATATTTGTGTTCAAGTGATGCTTAATTGCATTTGTAGTTTTAATATCAAGTTAATCAATAATTAATAATTACTTTTAGAATAAAGGTATAATTTATCAAAGACTCTCTTCTTTCAATATTTTAAGACTCACTTATGGTTTAGAATAGCTCATTTTAGTGGGAGTTATGTTAGTTGGAGAATAGGGTAGCCTTCCTAATTGATAACCTAATAATGAAATAGTTTTTGAGAGTGAGAATAAGAAATGTCCGTTCATTTAATTGTGTCTCATTTTAATAAGATCATAATTTCTTTTAAGTATCAAGAAAATAAAGTAGAATAATTGATGAGTTTAAACATTTAATAACTTTGGATCTATATGAGAATGATGTTTCCTTAAGTTAGTCATTGCATAGATATGTTGGTAAAGACAAAGTAATTAAATCAAATGTAGTTTAGTAGTTAAAGTGTGATAGGCCCAAAATCACTTATATAATGGGCCTATAATACACAGTTCCCAGGGGTGTTTAGCTTATCTCATTTTGGTACCAAAAGAGTTTAACATGTTAATGTCCTTTCAATTTTGTTAATCCAAAGGGATTAAATTTATTAAGTCTAAGTGTTTTCTAAGTGATAAGAGTTAACTTGTATGCTTTGATGGTAGGCAACCTATTATTAATTTAGAACAATAGTTTTGGACGGAAAACAATTTTGTATTTGGATAGTATAGTTCATTACACACTATCTTATAAAAGATCGAGAGATCTTATATGTATAGATTACTTAAACTTATTTTATTAGTTATCTAGATGAACATAAAATTGTGATTGGACATGTGTTACGAGGTACTGTATTATAGAATTATTGTGTAGTTAATTGCAACAACCACCATTAAAGGGTAAGGCATGTTGTGTGTTATAAATTCCTTATCAAAGTTGACAAGTTAAGGGCTTTTTAGCCTTAACCAGATTTATGTTGTGACAATGCTACTACCATAGGATCCTTTCTCAATAATAACAATTTTACTTGTGTAAAGGACTTTAAATTGAAGTATTTGCTTGTAAGAAAGAAAATGCATAAGCATATTACTTGTTTTCCATAATTTGTGTGCCCATAGATCCATTAACCAAAGGTTTAGGGATAAATATAAAAGCATGATCATATGAATAATATGAATTTTTCTAAGCCTTTTTGGTGTTCTGGGTTAGTAGGAGAATTGATGATATGAGCTCATTCATATGTTATGATATTTTTAAGTGAAGTACTCATAATGAGATATCTATAATACTTCCATATGTTATGCACATTTTGGTTACAATGTGTGAGTAAAAACATTTAACCTTATCTCTTTACCTAGAATAGACATATTCAAATTCTATCTTATTAATGTGTTGAAAATATTAATTCTCATTAATATCTTGGGTAGATGCTAAGACCATTGTGTGGGGATTTACATTTACTCACATTAAGATAATATAAATCCCATTATGCATGTTTTATTTATTTGGTTATTAAGGCATAGGCAATCAACATGATTAATATTAATATCCTTTTGAATATAATATTTAGTATTATTAGACACTTATGATCTTAATTACACCTATAGGTGAAATAAATACCATTTAACATTAATTCATTTCAAGTGGTTGTCATTTATAAATTAATGTGGTTCTAAGTTGAAAATTGTTAAAAATTTTAATATGGACTTCATATTAATTTAATAAATAACAATTAATGTTAAATTTCATTATGTACACTCATTTTATGTATGCTCATGATAAAGTAACAATTAGATTCGGTCCTTATATGGTATCATAGCCTAAATATGGGTTAATTGGACATGAATCCTATGATGAGTTAGATCCATAACCTAATCTAGTTTATTTAAGAGGTCCCCTACCTCTAGTAACCAATCTTACCGATTGTCACATTGGTGTGCAAACATGATTCACCTCATTTAAGAGAGAAAGGGGGGAAAATGGTTATGATAAAGGTAGTGTGACCTCTACAATGGTTTCTATGTCTTCCTATATTAGTAATTCATTCAAATGGTATGAGAAGTACAAAATTGATGATCAATCACCAATTGATCTACATATTTATTACACTAACTTTATATAACTGATTGTTTTGTTCATCTTATTTATGTCATAGTTAAAAGCCAAAATATGAGATTTTATATTTAATTAAAATTAATCACACAAAATGTTCCTAGTTTTTCTTATGGAATTAGGCAATTGGTAGTTAGATATATGATATGTAAAGGTTAATAGTTTTAGATGTTACTTCAATTACATGCAAGGCCTAATGTCTAAGTTTTGATTTCAATATATCTATGTTACTTTATTCAATCATGCATAATTTACTTTCTTTATTGAATCCAAATGCATGCATCTTGTTAATTAGCGATTTCATTTCATAGTAGATTATTTTTACCTCTTGAGTAAAATATATATTTCTACAATAATAATGTTAAATGAGCTTTCCATTTAAATGCACTACAAATTCATAACTTTCATAACTTAATGCAATATAACTATTCTATAAATATTAAAAGGTTTATTTTACGATGCTTTGCAGGAATTATCCCGATGGCATTTGGAGATGGTATATTTTTTGGTTTATAAGGCAAGGTATGTAACAAGCTTTCAAACTAAGCAAAATGTTGTATAATAATTAGGCAATAATACCATGCCTTGCCTGTAGCACTCTGCTACTATGAAATTATTATATTTTAACCTTACGTACTACTCTATATACATATATTCATATACACATGTATGTATAATAATTTTTGTTATCTTAGTAATTTAATAAATTAAAAAAAAGATTTACACTAATATTTCATTAGAGATGAAGAAGGTATAAAAAATAATATTTTGTTGATTATAACAAGTTGGTTTGTTTTTTATGTATTAAGTTGTCTAAATCAATTATAAAAGACTTAAGGCCTATTATTATGATATTATATTTATATTGATTATATATGATTTGCAATATAAATTTAAAATTTTTTCTTTATTTACTAGTGCTTTAGATTGTTTAATAGTTATGTATCAATTTGTAACCTTTAATTTTAATTTTTGTATTTTTCTCGATTTCTTTTATTTTTCTATCTTTCCCTAAAAATATTCATGGACATCTGTTGCAACATGGGGTATAAGGATGATGGGAATTTTGTTCTCAATAATTGGACATGTAACAATGTAATATTTTGTCCCTAATAATTTGGCATGGGGTAAGAGAAGACTAATTTTTTCCTACCCTACCCACTCACTATCCGCACTCTAAATAAATTAGATTCCCATAATGGTTTGTTTGGATAGGAGAAATAGAGAGGAAGGAAAAGAAAAAGAATGTTATTTATTATCCTTTCCTATATTTTGAAGTTTTATCTAATGAGGGAAGGTAATAAGAGTGTATGGTTAATCTTCCAAAGTATTCCACTTTTCAATGTTTTGGTTCTTCTAACACTATTATAGAAATGGTGATTTATATCGATCGACAAATGTTAATTTATATTTGCATGCATGCTTATGTTGATGTGGTGATATTTTTGAACGTATATAAAAATTCAAGATGACAAACCAAAATATAGCCAATGCCTATGCTAATGGTGGAAACCTTACTACATCAATTTTTCCTTAATCATCCAATAGTATAGGACATCTATTTTATTAAATAACTAATGTTTAAAAGGCATTCCAAAAGTCATATTGAAAACTGCAAATTCATAGGACGTTAGTTTTATTTATTAATTGACATGGACTATTTTTCTATAAATTTTCCTTTTAACCTTTCTTTTCATATGAAACATTTTTGACAACCCATTTTTCAATATTCTCTTGATATCTACCTAAGGAACAACCAATTTTATCACTAGAGTATCCAATATTATTTTTTCTTTTCTTTCACTCTACTTTTATCAAGAAAGTATGCAATTAGAGATCCGTAACCTTCAATTCTCCCATTGAATACTCTTTTGATTAAAATGGAGTAAAGCTAGAATGAAAGAGTTACTTGGATGATAATTTGATACCTAGTGGTTCTTTTGTACTCTTTCACTACACTTTTATATTGCCAAAGTGTACAAATTGGAAAATTTTGAGCAACAAACTGAATTTTCCAATGTCAATGAAGATTTTGATATATAGTGGTTTTAATGTTATATTTGTGTATTCATGTAGGCATGTATTTTTTATTTATCAATAATTTAGTGTAGTAATTGTGTATAAACTTACAGAATCATTTCTCTTTGCCATCTATGAGTTGTTTTTGCATTAAAATTCTATAATTGAAAGTTAGATTCCATGTATTAACAAAGGGAAGGCACATCAAAAGAAATATATCCTTTTGTGTTAAATTAGTTCAAAAATAACTATTGAAAAATTTATAAGAAAATAGTCCACAATATTTTTAAAAATTACATTTAAAAATTCTTTTTGGAGCTGATTGTTTACATAACAAAGTTCTATAGATAATTGAAAGGACTCTACTTTGGTAGTAGTGAACATAAAAATGTCAATTTTGGGAACAACCAACATCTAATATGACATCACTTCCTGCAAAACTAAAGAAGTCAAAATAAATTTTGTTTATGGAAAAATTTTAATAAATAAAATTGAACTCAACTACATGAATGGAATTTAAGAAAAAGTCTAATGAATGAAATTAAAAATGATTGAACAAAAAAAATTGAAGATTGTTACATAGGTGGAATTTGTGAAGAACTTTAAATGAATGGAACTTCTAAATGAATGAAACTGAAGATGATTAAATGAATGGTATTAATGTGTGAAAGTTACAACATCAATTGGTTTATGGTCACTATCATCTAAGTCCATTTCAATTATTATAATAGTATATCAATAGTTTACACATCATGTTAGTACTTCACTAGCTTTGCAAGGTAAGGTAATTGTATATATAACTAAACTTACACCATCGATTTTAAATTAATAATTGATATATAGTGATTTTCCCTTGACCTATGAATAAGGCTTTCCTTACCTCTTTAAAACAAATCAGTGATCTATTAAGATAGTTTTCCTTCCATCAAAAAGAGGCCTTTTGACTTGCTTGATTCCATCAATTTAGTGTCTATTGAACTTGAGGTGCTTAATTGCATCATTTTCTATAAGCTTCTAACTATCCTATTGTTTCAATTTGAGAATGGGAATATTGCTTACTCTATGTGCTATCTTAAACTTGGTAAAACATGTCCTATTTATCCATGTCAATTGGTACTATTTGATGTAACACTATTATTCTAGAATCTTTCACTATTCCATGCAAATATAAAATATGGCTATGTAAAAAGTGGGAGTTAAATTAAGATTATAAACCACCAAAACTCACATCTTTATGAACTATGTTTCTAGTTCATAGAGGCATGAGTTTTGATGCTTTGAAATCTTACTGTAACCCACAAATTCTACACGACCATATTTTGTATTTATGCATGAAACTTTGAAAGATTATAAATCAATAACCTGGCATCGGATAACACTGATTGACATAACATAAATAGGATATTTATTTCCAAGTTTGAGAAATCATATAGAGCAAGTAGCTAGCATGTTTATTTTCTTATTAAAAAATAAAGGCAACAAGAGACTCGTAGCAAATGAAGCAATTAAATAATATGAAAAAATTACGAGTTAAGGAAAACCACTTTTCCTTTTAATATATACAAGGATGCCACATATATTTATTGTAAATAAAAATCTTGTTATTCATTGTAACTAGAAATTTTTTCATTGTATATGTTCATGTAGTGATATGAAAATAAATAAAATAGTTAAATTAGTTCTCACAATAGATTGTATCCTTTCTTATTTGTTTTATTTACATTCAATCTGTTATTATTTGTATTTGTTTAATTGCATAATAAAAAATGTCATAATGCAAAAAAGAATCTTAATGCTACCAATTTTTCTTAGAGTGAGTTGAATTAAAAATAAAATAGATCACTTCATAAAATGATGTTGATGTTCTTTACAAGATTTAAACTTAATATATAAAATTGTTTCTTGTATATATTTGTGACATATCTAAATTGTATTTTGGATTCTAGTTTGATATATTTATGTGATGTAAACTAGAAATTGTAAATTCTAACACATATGATGTGTGCAATTGAATTAGTTTTAGTTTGATATGTATATATGTTTGTTGTATTTGGCCATTATAGAACTATTTTGGAAATGTTATGGGATTATTTTAGAATGATTATGGAAAATATTACTTATGTAAAAGAACAAAATTTTATTTTTAATAAAAGACATTTATATATTATGATGTTGATTTATGTGTAGTAATCAATGTTAGACATCATTTAATAGGATGATGTTGTTACATTAAAGATGATGATGCTTTTGCAAAATCGATTTCTAATATAAATTTAGATGCTAGTTTGTTTTATTAATTGACATGAAAACTTGGGTTAGAGCATGATCCATGTAAAATAAAATGATTAAAGATGACATTATTTGCAAATTTTACCGCAAAGCTTTTTCAACCCAAAAATGGTTCCTTATCTAATGAGATATCTTCTCATTCTAACCTTACGATGATTCTTTTCAGTTTTGAAGTTTTGCTCCCTAATTACTTTATAAAACTAAAGCTCAGTTAGCTTGTGGTAAAATATGTGAGGCTTAGTACTCACTAGAGAAGTGTAAAACATAAATGTGAGGACTTTTTAACTTTAGTGTTCATTCTTCCATTTTAATTTTTGATTTTCTAATCCATCTTATTTTGTTTCCTATCATTCTGATGTTACTTTTACAAGTTTGTATAAGTAATAAATTTAATCTCATTCATCTTCTTTGGTATTTTATCATATTATTTATTATTTATTTATATGAAAATGTGCAACATTATAGCTTAATTTTTCATAAATGCTTACTGCATTTGCTATTATTGTACTCAAAAAACTTTTCTAAAGAGTGCAAACCAAATATATTGAGATAGATTTAGTGAAGCACCCTTTTTTATTAAGGTATTGTATACAACCTTTCACCTTTTTCAATTATTTATTATTTATTTTATTATTTAAAATTATTTAAATTGGGATTTTCTAGAGTTATAGGGATACTAGCTTCTATATTTGGTTAGGAATACTAGGAAAATAAGGACGAGGAAGTAAGGATTAGAGGAATGAGATTAGGGTTTGGGATGAAGGAGTAAGGAACTGGGGAATAGGATTTGGTTGAGTGAGGTGGGTTGGGACATAAATAAGACAACAATTATAAAAATAAATTGACATAATACTATTGAAATTAAATGTCAATAGTTTGAAAACAAAAGACATTTAAGAGGAATGATCTAGCAAGATTAGTGAGCATAAATGAATTTCACTATTATTAACCTTTTCAAATAAGGGTTATATTAGACCAACCCATAGCAATTTTTTCATAAAATTTTTAGCCAAGAATTATTGTATTATATATTGAATTACTATATCATTTTTCAAAAAGAATTTTTTTTATTTCATGCACCATTGATGTATTTTCATTTGGACCTATAGTGCAAATAATTAGGCCAATTATCTCATAATGTAAATACATATTTTTTTAATTAATTATTTACTTTATGTTTAAATTTTTTTACTTTGCTACTCATCCGCTTTCTATTTTTTTAATATTATTGTTTTGATTTCTTGAAAGTTTGGTTTTAGTATATTATGCAAATTTTTAAACCATAAAAAATTACGCCTTTGTTTGTATGTTAAATATGAAAACATAATCCTTTATTATTATTATTATTTTGATTAAATACCTATTCTAATTCTCAAGATATGATGAAATTTCTATCAATTTTGTCCTTTACTAAAGTGTAGTATATTAATTTTTCCCTAAAAATGATCCCTATCTCAAAATTTAGCCTCTCTACTTTTAGGTAATGAAAAAACTTAATAGCTAAACCGAGATGGCACCCTTAGCTTTTTTGTGGCTATTAAATGCTGACCTAAATTTTGTGGCAAAATCAATTTTCAGGGATTAAATTAATATAGACTTTTAGTGAGAAACCAAATTGATAGAAATTTTATCTTAGATGGAACAAAATATATGTTTAGTCATTTATTTATTTGTAATATAGTTTGACTTGACTGTGTCAACCTATAATTTATTGTGTTCACTTATATTTTGCATCATTAAGATAAAATTTACATAATTTTGTGTCTTTTTTATATTGGCATTAAAGTCACAAAATTAAAAAGTAAAAAAAAAATTGTGGTAAACAAGATTTCGTTGCAAATTTGTTCGATTCATTAAACTATATTTTAAGTTATAGTTGAAATTTAAAAATAGTTGTTAAACTTACCCATGATAAGATCTCTTTTTTTTAATTTTTTTTGTAATTTTAATAAGCAACAATTAATATTACATGACAAAGGAATGTTAATTTCATTTACTTTTGGAGATTATTGTTGTCGTTGTCATAGTTGTTGTTGTTGTTATTGAAAAACTGTTTATTCAAAATAAAAATGATGATCAACAAGAATACAATGTTATGTATAAATTTTAACAAAAGAAGGTTTAATTAATACTTCTTTATTTTCTTTTTAGATTATATATTTCTATATATAGCTGCACTGAAAATAATAATGCGTAACTTCTCAACAAAGTAAAATAAAATAATTAAGTATATAATGAAAAGCCTAAAAACGTGTTATCACATGGGTAAAATCACAAATATAGTAAAATGTAATTGATCTATCCAACGTTGGATTATTTGAATGAGATAATGGAACCCCTTTGACACAGCTAAAACATGCAAACTATTGACCGTTGATTTCAACCGGAAAAATTAAACCTTACGGTGTAGTAATTTGAACAGAAGTTAACATTTTATTTTATTTTAATAAAGTTGAATTACAATGAAACCTCTAAAATATATGGATGTCTGAATCAGAGATTTTAATTGCTTTCAGTAACTGTGATTTTTTATAATTTTATGCTGTAATATTTACATTCTTCTGTATTTATTTACAATTCTACTCATTACAATAAAATCGCAATCGCAATTACAATTGTTATTTAAATTCCTATTTGAATATTACCCTTAAATAATGTATCTTCGGCGGCTGGCACTTTACTATATCAACATGCAAAACATGCCCAACAGGCGTAAAATCATTCTGCAGAAGACATTATTAATGTAAAAAATGTTTACGGCAATCTGCCGCAGCACGTTATTACTTCAACTGCTGATGTCAACGTTTGCGTTTTCGCAGAAAAAATTACTAATGCCCCGCGAAGGACGTTCATGCTATCATAATTAGACAAGTTCCGTTTCAGACCTCCACATTGTTATTTGTTGACAAATTATATCCATTTCCTTTCCTCTGAATTATACTTCGTCTTTTTGTAGCATAAGAAATTATTAAATGTAGGAAAGTAATATAAGTTTCGAAAATGGGTTCCCAATACTTTATATTGAGCTTTAAAAGATTTGTTTCACTATCCTATATTTAATGACAATATTTAATTTTTACTTAGAACCCAATTTCAAATTTTATTTTGGGTGCATATAGTATTACTGTTAAATATGTACATTGATTATGAAAATTATTAAACTAACACATAAATTAAAGCTAACAAGTTAATTAATTTTATTAGAAGTGTTATATAAAATTATTATACTAACTAAAAATTTAATAAAATATGAAACATGTTAATGTGAATAGATCTGTAATTTGAATTAATTCATATTTAATTTTAGAATGAATTATATTAGTACAATGAAAATATCTAAAATAAAAATATAATTATTTAAAATTTAATTAATTACATTTCATGATGTCTCATATTTATTTATTTTTTATTTTTCTTATATTAAATTAATAAACATAAACTTTTTAACTACAGTGCCTTTTCTATTACCATCCCTCATAACTAGAGGATCGTTTTCCTATATTTCTATATAGATATATTGCAACATAACTATATAAAAATGAGATATTTTATAATTCTATAAATAAAGGACACATTTATTTATAAAAAAATAAGAAAAATAGTCCATGAAGAACAGAAGCAGACAAGTGACTGTTGTTTAAAGGTTGGCATTATTGTATTTCATAAAGGTAGAAATATTTCAAGGGTGGAAGTATAATTTTAAAAAAGGAGAAGTGCATGAGTGTACATCAATTAAATTTTAGGAGAGATCAATATATTTTACCTATTATTTTTGTTAATAACGTTAGAGAGATAGAAATATGGGGGTGGACATGGATTACATTAAACTTGTTTTGGCCCTCAATTTTAACCAACTAAATTTATCCGAGACTACTCACTTGAAATCAACTGAGAATGATCAACTTTCTTAGCCTAACCAATGTAAACTACATTAAACGGTTGAAATCGATTTAGGCCAATTATTGTTTGTTTAATGAAAAAAAACTTATATTTAAAATTCCCACAATTAAAATGATAAACTCTATTAAAAATATTCACAACATTGTCAAAAACACATAAGTCACTACAAAAATGTCATAAGTTTTCGACGTCTAAAACGATAGAAATCTACCAAAAATTAGATATTTTCCAACAGAAACCAATAGTGGATGTCGAAAAAGTCATGGTAAATAAGATATCTTTAATTCTAATTTGGATAGTTGATAAAGCATATAACATAACATTAAAGGGACAAATGTTGTTATCACAATCATTTTCATATTCTTCAGCCATGCATTTATCTTCTACACCATATGCACAAACAAATAAAGAGAAATCAATTGTAAATGGAGTTCAATGCTCAAATTTTAATTAATAAGTCAAAACAAGTACAAGTAAAACAAGAAAACTCAAAATCTGCACAATCCAATGTGGTCACTAGAAACCCTATGCCAAACTCATGTTTGGCAAGTTATTCAAGTACACAATGAACCTAAATGCCGATTTGACGAATAAAGCAACAAGATCTATCACTTACAATGTTTAGTCAATTAGAAGGTGTATGATTTAATTATAAACAATGGAAGTTATGAGAACATTATATTAAGTGCATTAGTCAAATATTTAAAATTATCAACAAGAGCTCATCCTACATCATACCAAATTGAGTGGATCAAGAAAAGACCTGCTTTGTAGGTGACAAAAATTTTAAAAGCTTTAATCTTAATTGGAAAAACTTGTAAGAATGAAGTTATTTATGATATAATCGACATGGATGCTTACCACATTTTAGATGGAAGAGCATGTTAATAAGATGTGGATGTAATTTATCATGCAAGGAAAATATTAACAAAATTAACAATTCCATCCTAGAAATTATAAGGTGTTGGCAAAATGGTATTTGAATTATCATAAAGTTGTAACTTCATCTCTAAATAATGATTTGTATTGATAATTCCATCTTTTCATACAGATCTATACAAACAATTTCGTCCCTAAATTACTATATGAAAAGATGAAATTATTTGTACAAATCCTTATTTTAGGAAGAAATTGCAACTTTATATAATTCAAAGATCATTTTACATGTGCCTTTTAATTTCATCAATGAAATTGTTAATTTTTTCAAAAAAATTTATACATTGTAGTGGAAAGACAAAAAAGATAGTTATTCTTCCAATTAATAAAAAGTCAAACATAACCAAAGCTTTTAAGATAGATGGAAAATCATTTCTCACTACCTCTAACTTTGAGGAAGAATTTGTCAAAGACATTAAAAAAGCTTGAAAGACCTTTGCCTTATTATCAAAGGACAAGCTTGTTGCCAATATTTTACCACTATTGCAACCCTTACTGAAAGAATTCAAAGTTATCATTTCATATGATTTGCATGATGGACTTCCACTAATGAGAGATATTCAACATCATATTAATTTGATTTAAGGAGCAAGTCTAGCCAAATTGGCACATTATTGCATGAGCCATGTGAAGAATGAAAACTTGAAAGAGAAAATAGAGGAATGAACTTGCCAAGGATACATTCAAAAAAGTATGAGCCTATGTGTAGTTCCAACCTTGTTTGCACCTAGAAAAGACAAAAGTTGGTGTATATGTAATGACAATTGTGCCATCAACAAGATAACTATTGGATAAATTTTTGTAATAACATAATAGAAGATACGTTAGATCAATTCCAAAGCTTAGTAAAACTTTTTCAAATTTATTTTAGTAGTGGATACCATCAAGTTCACATAAGGCTAAGAGACAATTCAAAAATGTGTTTTAAAATGAGAGAAGTTACTCTTAAAGAGAAGTTATTGGATTTTAATGCTTAAAAAATTTGAAAGAAACAAATGAAGACATCAAAGATATATAGGAAAAGTACATATTAAAGCCATTATTTTTGGTTCTTTATGTAAAGGTAGTAAAGGCAGAGTGGTAAAGGCATTAGTATAGTGAATAGGAATTTAGCAACTGAATGTTGTAGTGAAGAAAAGTAAGCACTTAGTGTTTACTTGAGAGGTAGACAATGAAGAACATTTTGAGACTAATATCAATATGCAATTAATAGTGTAGAAGTATAGGAAAACTCAGTGATAAGAATATTGCGATGAGGTTAGGATATGTGAGTTATACTAAGCTAAGATGTCTTTTGCTATGGCTGAATTAATGAAGGGTATTTATAGGGATGAAATGGTAGTTAGGTACATTTAATGCTAGTTAAAGGCTAGCACTAGGTTGAAAAGAAGTTTAAGATTTTATAAGAAGTTTTGCAAGCTAAATTGGACTTGGAGGATTATGGCTAATCCTTTAAGTAAGTCTTAGGTTGAAATGATGGAACATGGGTTTAGGTTTGTATCCTTTTTTACTAAAAGAGAAAGTCTAAAGTGATAAGTCAATGGGTCTGACAAGATAAACATGCAAGTTACACTATGCCAATCACATTTTCACATTTTTATTCTAAAGTCACATTTTGATGTCACTTTTCAAATATTTATACCTAGGATGGTCTAGATGTGAAAGAGTTATTTTAAAAGTTTGGAATCACATTAGATGAGGCATTTCTTCAATTCAACCAATCCATTTCATAAAAAATTCTTAAGATTTGGGGGATGTAGTATTTGCCATACTTTAAAGATATGTGATTTACTACCAAGTTCGCATTTTCTAGCTAAAGTAGAGTGGTCTTTGATGACCAATGCTAAATGATGGAGACTATTTACTGATCTAAACATTGAATAGAATAAGGATGGAAAGTGTATGGCTTAGATTTCTATAGAAGATCATCCTTTTAGAGGATTGGTTGTTGAGGTTATTGGACCCATTTGGTATGTGGCATAAGTGGCCTTATTCCACATGATGCCAGAATTAGGTGACAAGAATAAGATATGCTTCACCTTTATATCATAATTTTAAAAGTAAATAGTGCAATGAGAGCATGATGTACTCTACGTTAATATTGTAGGTACTTCTTTTGCATCTAAAGAGGTCTGCCCCAATGTTCCATTGATACTTCTTTATGTGTTGCATAGCTCTTTTTTAAAGGTGTGCATAGTGGATCAAATTTGCATAGGAACAATAGTCAATGATTGACTTTCATATGCTAGAAGTCTACTTATTTAAGGGAAATAGGTCTAAAAGCTAAGGGTTTAGAGAAAAGATCATTTGTAATCTTTATAGAGAAGCCCTTAATGGACATCTAGGAAGAGATAAGACAATTGCGAACAAGGAAGGGTCATACTATTGGCCTTAACTAAGGAAAGACATGGAACACCTTATGCAAAAATGTTATGTTTATGAAGTTTCTAAAAGGTATACTCAAAATATAGGCCTTTACATGCCATTACCCACTTTAAATGCTTTAAATAACATTTGGAAAGTCTTCTAATGGATTTTATGGTTGGCTTGCTAAAAACTCAACATTGCATAAACTTTGTATTTATGGTGGTAGATAGATTTTCAAAAATGTTACATTCATCTCATATGTCATAAGACTTCTAACAAGATTATTCTTTTAAAAGTTTATTACACTCCATGGTATTTCTAAAACTATCACATCTAATAGAGATTTTGAATTTCTATTACATTTTTTAACTCTTAGAAGCACTTTAATGTAAGTTTAAATTTTAGTAGCACAGCTCACCTACTAACTAATGGACAAACTAAGGGATCAAATGTGGCTTTGGCAAATCTTATTTGTAGCATTTATGGAGATAAGCCAAAGCAATAGCATTTTCTGCTAAAGTTGAATTTACTTATAATAGTGAAAGACATAGTTTTAGAGAAATTTTCACCTTTCTTTGTCATTTATAGGAAGGTTCCAAAACATCCATTAGATTTGGCTTAACTACCTACAATTCATGGTTTGAGTATGATTATTAATTGCATGGTAGAACTTGTCTAGTTTGTTCAAAAAGATAAAAGAATGAAGAATGAAGCCTTAAATGCAAAATACAAAGCAACAATTGATAAGCATAAAGGATACAAGATATTTTAAGATGAAGATATAATCATGGTTTTTTTTTTAAAAAAGCAATTATTGTTTAGAAAATGCAACAATTTACAACTAAAGAAATATAGACCATACAAGATTTTGAAGAAAATCAATGTTCATGCATATGTTATTGATTTGCTTAATTATGTGGGAATTTCAAATACTTTTAATGTTACTGATTTGTACAAGAACTTTCCTTCTGCAAGGTTAACATATCCAAAAATGAACTTGAGGTTTTACTTTTCTCAAGTAGAGGGACTAATATGAATATAGAATCTCTTAATTCTATAGAGAAGATTGATCAAATTAGAACCAGGAAGATATCTCAAAATTATTAATTAATTAGTTATTTTTATTTTTCTTATTATTACTATTTTCATTTATTTTATAAAGCTCCATATGAGGTAGAATAAAAGTTTTAAGTTTAAGATATTAATATAAATAAGTTAAGTTTGGTATCACTCAAGTCTTGCAGGTGATAAATATGTACCTTAGATATAAATTAGAACAACAATGAAAAAAAGTAATAATTAAGCTAACACTACTATAAAAATGTTGATTTATGTTGGTTAATAAACATCGGTTTACATTAACACCGGTCTTTATTTCGATGCAATAGCATTTTTGAAAATATATGAAAAATTAAGATGACGGATAAGAATATGAATAACATCTATGTTGATGGTGGGAAACTTATTACATTGGTTATAAAAATAATTGGTCTCTAATCCTTGTACAAGAACTTAGAATGTTAGTTTTTTACTTAATCATTTTCTAAATGATATTTTAAAAGTCTCCCTAAGATAGCACAATTTAGTTTTTAGTGGATAGGATGTTGGTTTTAGATAATAACCATACCTTACAAGGCATTTCAAAATTTACAATAGAAACTACAAATGTATAGGATGTTAGTTTTATTTAATAAGTAACATATATTATTTTTCTATGAAATTTTTCTTTGACTCTCTTTTTCCATATAAAATACTTGTAACATTTCACTTTCTAATATTCTCTTGATATCTATCCAATGATCAACCACTTTTAGAGTTATAGTGTCCACTATACTATCATGATTATGGTGGAGAAGAATAAGCAATAAATTGAAATTTACATTAAGTATGATCATTTTAATAGATAGTGTTTCTACTATTCTCTTATTCCATTTTCATTGAGAAAGTGTACAATGGAATAACCTTATTCCATTTTCAAATACTGCCTATAAAACTTTTTGAGCATAATAAAATCATGTAACATTCCAGCATGCAAAGTGAATAAAAAACTTAAAAGCGTGTCATTGCACACAAGAAATTACAAATGGTAAAATCCAATTTGTCTATCAAAAACTTAATATAAACCCTTTGATACGCCTGAAACATAAAAACTATTGACCGTCGATTCGGATCTCACTTGGCTATTGCGTCTATACAAGAGTTACAATGCATAATCTGATGCTAGGCGTAATAATTTCAAGTGTGACGGCATGAGGCCAGAAAAACAGAAGATAGGATGAGGTTTCTCTCGCTTTTAAAAATTTGTCTCATTATATATTATTTGCACTAAGACTCATATATTACACATATCATATAATTACACCTAAAAATTAATAATTATTTGTTATTCATTTTAATTTTATCATTCTGAAATCTTCATATTGAAACATTTATATACCTCTAAAAGGTATGTATACATGATATGAACAATTTTAATAAATTAATTATCTTCAAATAAATTTTATAGATTTTTTATTGTAATCATTTTTTTTTTGGAAAAAGCCTAAACAACTTGTGTGTTACAATATTTATAAATAGACATGTATACTCTTTTTTAATGCTACATAATTTTTATATTTAATTTTTTGAAATTGTAACATTTTGCATCAAAATTTTTAAAACAATTATAATTTATCTAATTAATTACAATTTTTTGTATGCATCCAAATGAAGTTTTATCTATTTACATTCAATATAAAAATAAAAATTTCTAGCTCTGCCATTGAATGGTTGCCGCCCCCCCACACACACACGCAGACACAACACGTATATAATCACATTCATGTTCTCATGTTTGAATGAGACTGTCCTAGTGAAATTCAAATGGCCCTTGAGTCCATAGTTATTAAATTTGGACGAATATTGCTTGTTTAATTGGTAAATTGGTGGTTGGTCATCATATCATTAAATCAGTTTTGCATATAAACTGATAAAAAATTAATTTAATTAGTGGTTCTCGATTAAACCAGTTGAATGCTACATTATTCTGATCTAATAACTTTAAAAAAATTTAATTTATTTGATTATTAAATTTTATATGACCTTAAGTTATTTCCTTTCTATTACCATATTTTATGAACTAAAATATGAACTGATAATTATTTTAATTATTAATTATGTATTTTATATTATTTTTATATAAATTTATATTTTTTATATTTTTATGTTATAAACTGTTGAATCAATGACATAATGATTGAACCAATAATATCATGAAATATACCCTTGTTCAATTTAATGTCCAATTAAATTTTAATAATTATGTTTGAATCTACTTGTTTATGGCTTTAACTCTTCATTAAAGATTTAAATTGCAGTTTGTGACTACAATATTATGATCATAGATTGTATTGCATTCACAATTTTTTGTAAATTTGTGCGGCGATAATTGTGTTTACCAGTAATTTTGTTAATTGTAACAACACCACAACCATGACTACAACCGCAATTCACAACCTCTTCCTCGTTCGAAAGATCAACAAACTTGTTGACGCCTAGCTTGTATTGTATGGTTTGTCCCGCACATTGTTAAAAGACTCCATACATGCCGCATTGTTCTAGAAGATCTTAAATCTCTCCTCCTTCTCATTCATGTCCTTGTAAATTCTTCCACGCCGGGCCATCATTCGGTAATTGCGTCTTATTCTTCGTATCAAAAGATGTATAGTTTTATATGACATTTTATTTCGTATGGATGTATTGTAATATTTATACATTTAACTTATGGTAAAATCTGATTTTATAGTTTTGTCCTACAGTTATGAGTCCGTATACAGTCTATTAAACCGGCATTTAATGAAACTTGAATCTAATAATGAATTTTATGTTGTCAAGACAATTAATTGGAACAAATCAACACATATCTGTACATTAAATTAATTATGTATATAACAAATTAATACCCAAATATTATACGGTTATATATATATATATATATATATATATATATATATATATATATATATATATATGTCCATGGTATGTTGTGTTGGAAGTATGAATTAAAATCACAAAAATATGAAATTAATCATAATAAAATTATGAGCATACCTGGAGCATAATTTGATGAGGTCATGACTGATCTGAATCATGATGAGTAGAATTACAACCTACTTCGCCCTTTAGGTTATCAAGATAGAGAGAAAAGGGAGAGAAAAATTTAGAAGAGTGGGAATCCTTATTTTTCTGTGTGTTCAAATAATAACCCTGATCTCTCTATTTAAGGTCAGACTTGTGATAGGAAACCACTGATTACTAAAAGGGCTGTAAGTTGGGACCTCTACCCATATGGGCTTATGCATGATCCAACCTATCATGGATCATACACATTAAACTAGGGCCTAATCTGTTCTATGCTTAATGTTAAAATACAAAACTAATTACTTAAATAAATATTCCAATAATTGATTAATACTAATCCATATAATATTTTTTAATAAAATTAATTATTTTATTTTTAAATACAACAATCTCCCACTTGGATAGTATTAATTAATTATATGGAATAATTAAAACATCAATAATCAAGTAATTAGTTATACATTAAGTTATAAACTTAATTTAGAGAATGAGACCACACAGAATCACTGAATCCGATAGGCAGACAAGTGATATAATGTCTCATAATCTGAAAGGAACAGAATAAAGTTTAGTCTTTCAACTATAACTCAGAAGAGAAACAACTTAAAATTATTGAATCCGATAGGGAAACAAATAATTTATATATGTATAAAACATATTACTAATGTTTCAATATCCAAACTGAGTGACGATTACAAAAGTGGAATGAGACTATACAGAATCACTGAATCCGATAGGGAGACAAATGATGTTAAATTAATGTCTCATAATCCCAAAGAACTAGATATATATATATATATATAAGATTACTGAGCAATGATTGCATAAGTGGAATGAGACCATACAGAATCACTGAATCCGATAGGAAGACAAGTGATGTTAAATTAATGTCTCATAATCCTAAAGGAACTTGATATATATAAAAAGTTAATCTTTTGACCACAGCTCATAAGAGAAACAACTTAAAATCATTGAATCCGATAGGGAAGCAAATGATTTATATATGTATAAAACATATCACCAATGTTTCAAAATGAGCAGTTATTGGTCACAAATATCAATAAAATAAGATAAGCATATCTCAGACTCCCACTAAACTAAGGCTTCATAAAAATTTAACAAGACTCATATGAGTTAGTTGATTTTAAATACTCCTATAGGTAAGCCTTAAGTCAACAGATCCCTTGCATGTCTCCACTAGGGCTATGTTTAATGTGAGTCTGAAATTCAACAATCTTTTCTCTCTAACAAACAGGAGTTTATCATCAAAAATTGGACAATATGTCTAGAATTCCTATTATTTTGAGAAAAGCACAAAGTAGAAGCCTTATCGCAATAAAATTTGGTAGAGATCGTGATATAGAATTAACTAATTGCATGCCAAATATCAACTTCCTCAACCTTATAGCCTGTCAAGTGGCCTTATAATATGCGATAAACTCTACTTCTATTGTTAAGGTAGCTGTGAGTGTCTCTTTAACACTTTCCTATGAAACAGCTCCTCCAAACATTATAAATATGTATCTAGATGTTGACTTACAATCATCTATGTACAAAGCATAATTAGAATCTGAATAACCAATACTTTCAAGTAAATTAGATTGTCTACAAGTCAACATATGATTCATAGTACTTTGTGGATGCTTCATGACCTTCTTAGCGACTTTTCAATGATCCATCCTAGGGTCACTTGAGTATCTTCCAAGTACACTAATAGCAAAATTTATATCTAAACGAATGCAAACCTGTGCTTGCATAAGATTACTAATAGCGGAAGCATAAAGAATCTTATCCATTTTATCCCTTTCAATATCAACTTGAGGGCAATATGATTGAGACAGTGTATTGTCTTTCTAAGTAGGCATTGGACTAGATGCACAGGTGTCCATTTTAAATCTTTCAAACATCCATTCAATTAAATTGGCTTAGCACAAACCTAAAATACTATGAGTTCTATCATGATAGATCTGAATTCTAAGAATAAAGGATGTTTTTGCCAAGATCAGAATGTCATGATAACATGCATTTTGACTCATCTAAATTAATTGAGTTTCTAGCCCATAAAATGTCATCAACATAAAACACTAAGATGATTAAATTACTCTAATAAATTTATTAAAATTTTTGCAAGTACACAATATAGTCATATGGTATTGCAAGTCTCTAAACCCTTTAAGAACGTCTAAACTTAATGGCTAGCTGATTAGATTGTTCAACATAAGGATCTTTATTTATCTGTATTGAAATGTCAACATTATCTCCTCTAGTGGTGAGAGAATCAAAATAGGTATAGACAGAATGGTGGCCTTGTCACAAAAATTGATAACCTTAAGCATTGAACTCCCACTATCCAAGCCATCCTCAGAGTGAAAATGTCCAATCAAACTCAATTATCTTGATACTATAAGTGAGATAATAAAATCTATAACCTCTTGATCCAATTCAGTACTTAATGAAGAACTCATTGATTATTCTAGAGTTTAATTTCTTCAATTAGGGATTATATGGTCTCATATTTACTTTACAATCCAAAAATCGAAAAGATTTCAAAATTTAAGAAATCTAGATCTAATAACATACCTTTGTTTTACCAATCTTTCTAATCTCTCTTTAGAAAAATGGCCTAAAATTGATCCCATAGAATGGAAGAATTTTAACTCGTTCTAAGTTATTTATGCCTAATTATAGCATTGATGGGAATATCAGAAGATGCAACAGGATGATCTTTTAAATTTAAATGATATAGATCATTTTGTGAGGTGACATTACCAATAATAGCAAGATCATTATGAATCTCAATCTTTCCACTTCTTCGCCAAAGGGTATAACCATAATTATCTAAAATAAAATTAGAAATGAAATTCCTTCTGGTAGAAGGTACATAAATTAACATTATTTAGATCCAAAATATGTCCAGATGACAAATATAAGGAAATTGATCCTATGTATTGAACCTTAACCTTACTACCTAGTACTCCTAAGACATTTTTCTCTCTCTTATTTGGGATCTACTAGTTTTTGAACCCTTTTAAAGAATTTGTAACATGAACAATTTCACCAGAATCTAACCACCAAAATCTAGAAGATATTTTAAGTTTATTGGACTTAAAACACACTAAAGTTAGATAGGTAGAATTGAATTTCTCTTCAACAACTTTCATGTACATCACAATAGTGTCCTTATCTGGGATACTCTCTCTAATTCCCTTTTTAATAGTGAACTTAATCACTACCAAACAAATCCAGTTTGACTCATACCGTTGTTTATAATAGGTCTTATCTACAGCACTAGACTCGGGTAAGAGATCAACCGGCTTTGGTTCTCTAAGAGCCAAATCCTCCTTAAAGATTGTCAAGTACATGTTCAAGGACTCTCTCCATTCATCATAGTTTGTTCCATTAAGAGTCCTCACCACAGATAATTGTTGAAAGGACGAGATTGATGCAACAGGATTGAGAAATTATTAATTATGCGTGCACAACATAATTACAATACAAGATTCCCAATTAAACAAATCAATCAAACAACTATCTAACAAAGTGGTATCCAAAATACATGTACTATAGATTTGGCTTGTACAAGAGCCTACATAAAAATATAATCAATATAACCATACCGATAGGGTACAAGAAATATTGAAACATTATAATTACTGCATGCCTATTCTAAGGAGTTTAAATCTTAAAATTACATTAATAATGTTACATCGATAGGGTGTATCCATCATCAATTCAATGTACTCCTAAAAATTCTAGAAGGACAATATTTTATGTAACATAGTCTTATTACATCCATAATCTATCACTAGTGTGAAATAAATGGCTTTAAGTGACTTTATATGTATAAAATTATATAATTAAGGGCTCAAAATTTATCTGATTTACCTATGTTTACAATTAGAGAGAGTGATAATATACCAAGCTCAGAAAAAAAAAATACAAAGAATGTCTATGAATTTTCTCAAGCTAAAATTCCAAAAATAAAACGTATATTTAAACCATATAAACTTTATAAAATTTAAAATAAATATTTATTAGCCACCAAAAATTTTGGAAATAATAAAATTATCAATAAAATTAATATAATAATTATCACTAATTATTATATAAAAATTAGTCAGCAAAAAAAAATAATAATAAAAATAATTATTAAACTATCCAAATTATCAAAAATAAAATGTCCAAATTTAATATAAATATAAGTTTCTATGTGTTGAACCAGAGGCCAACGCATCTCTGTTCTCTGCTTCTTACCTTGCAATTAAAAGGCATAAAAAAAAAAAAAAAACACCTGAAGTCTCACATGGAACCTTTTGCACATATATGTTTCGCATGTTAAAGCCTTTACAAGGCTTCTTAACCGAATGCCAAAAGACGTAATGCAAGGAAAAAGAATTAAACCAAATTTTTATATAGAATCCTGAACCATATATATTATATATATCTAGAACATACAGAGAACCGTAGATTGCAGTTAACTTAGTGCGTGTGACACGCTAGCCCTATGCACGTGACATACACTCATGCATAAAAAGAAAGAAAAGCTGCTAGTGTCAGTATCTAGCATGATCTCGCGTGCCATGCGGGCATGTGAAGCCCAAACGCCTATGCAGAAAATAATTCTTCTTCAAGCTTTTTCGCGTCTGTTGGTTTATGGCCAATATTCAGCCATTAATACGTTTTTAAAGCTTCAAAAAATTGATTTTAATCCCTCTTAATGCTAGAAAAATTTATCTAACCTATTTTAACGCTGATTCATGCATATCAGATCAGAATTCAATATTTAATCGAAAGAGATATAGATCCAATTATTTCATAAATAAAAAAAAATTAATTCTAAAATTTTCATGTATGAAAAAGGAGAGGAAGAAATTTTGAGAAATTTATGAATTTGTCAAGATAATTAGATTTCTCATCGCTCTGATACCAATTGTTGGAAGTATGAATTAAAATCACAAAAATATGAAATTAATCATAATAAAATTATGAGCGTACCTAGAGCATAATTTGATAAGGTCATGACTGATCTGAATCATGATGAGTAGAATTACAACCTACTTCGCCCTTTAGGTTATCAAGATAGAGAGAAAAGGGAGAGAAAAATTTAGAAGAGTGGGAATCCTTATTTTTCTGTGTGTTCAAATAATAACCCTGATCTTTCTATTTAAGGTCAGACTTGTGATAGGAAACCACTGATTACTAAAAGGGCTGTAAGTTGGGACCTCTACCCATATGGGCTTATGCATGATCCAACCTATCATGGATCATACACATTAAACTAGGGCCTAATCTGTTCTATACTTAATGTTAAAATACAAAACTAATTACTTAAATAAATATTCCAATAATTGATTAATGTTAATCCATATAATATTTTTTAATAAAATTAATTATTTTATTTTTAAATACAACATGTTGTACGTATACAAATGAATGTTAATAAATGTTATGTATAAATTTTTACAATATAATGATTAATATTTCTCTATTTTTATTAGATTATATATTCCTATATATAGCTCGCACTGAAATCAATGAACTTCTCGACTCGCAAAGCAAAGTAAAATGATTAATTATATAATGAAAAGGTTCGGAAAGTGTTATAGCATTGGTAAAATCACAAATATAGTAAAATGGAATCGATCTATCAAAAGTTGGACTGTTTTAATGCCTAAAACATGCAAAACGTTATTGACCGTTGGCTTCGACTGGACAATTATTGGCTGTGGTATTAGTTAATTAATTGTATTGCAGACTACGATATATGTTTGGCGTAATAATTTGAACTTTTTATTTTATTTTAATAAAGCTAAATTACAAGGAAACCTCTACATTACGTGGATGTCTGAATATTATCCTCAAAAATAAATCTTGGGTGTCTCCCACTTATTAAATCATCATGCAAAAACATGCCCAGTAGGCTTACATTCTTTCTTTACAAAACATTATAATGTCAGAAGTGCTTATGTTAATTTGCCGCCTAACGTTATTGCTTTCGCTTTCGATGTCAATGTATGTGACGTATGTGAACTTTTTCCATTAAAATCTTTAACAATGTCCTCATACAAAGGACTTTTAGGCAACCACAGTAAGACGTCGTGTCATGTTTTATTCAACCAATGAGTTTTATCTAAATCAGTAGAGATTTATTAATTCAATGAATTTTAATCAAATTAAATTTATTGCTTAACAGTTTGAGTTTGGTTTTAAGCATTAAATATTCAATGAATTTTGAATTCTTTTTATGTATCTGCTAATATTAATTTATACAATATATAAATTTATTATTTGTAAATATTCATTTAGCCTTGGTTCCCTTTTAGGTATTATATTAAACAAGTTTGAATAATATATTATATAATTAAACTATTACTATATTAAATTAATATAATATTATCACATATATAAAGTTTTTATGATAGTTTATTTAAGATAAATATTATTAAAAATTATTTAAATTTATATTAAATTCTTAATATATTTTGAAATAATATTTTTTATTTTATAATATTAGTTTGTACAATATAGAAGTATCAAATTAGAATATAAATGAATGAATAATTATCTATGATTTGATCCAATTACAACCTTTGTTTGACAAAGCTAATAATGATATAACTAACATTTATCCTAAAATTAATATGAGTAGTATGGATGGGTAAAAAATGAATGTGAATAAGAAAATAGATATAATTCATAATTGTAAAATGTAATTATAACTTTTTATTTTTTTATTAAAAAGGTTTAAAATTGTATCTAATCAGCAACTTCAAATGATCCATATTGGATCTCTTAATAGGGTTTTGTTGGATCCCTAATAGGTTCAAAATTTTTAATGAATTTAAAGTAGCGAGTCCTTAATGGATTAGAATTTAATTGAATTTGAGTTGAGTTTATCGAAACTCGATGCATTGTCATTCCTACACATTTTGCACTTCCACATTATTGTTTTATATAAATTATATTCCCTTCTTCTAATTATACACTTCTACTCTATGTAATATAGGAAGTTCTTAAATATTTTAACAATCTTCCTTGTTTTTAGATTTATTTAATAATTAAAAGACAATAATCAACTTTTTGTGAGGTTCACATGCATTAGAGAGACATGTAAACATAGGCATGGGCATTTGTAATTTTTAACAATGTGCAAAATATTTGATAGCTATTGTAATAATCAAATTTTAATTGATTATACTAATTATTAGAGGCATTATTATATATATACATATATTGTAATTTGAATGGAAAACCTTATGATAAATATATTACAAATTTTATCTAAAAATTTCCCTTTTTTAGTTTATTTGCCTTTGTGGAAAAGAATGCAACATTTAAAAATAATAAACATTAAAAAAATAGAAAATGAATAAGGTTTTAAAAATTAGCATATATATATATATATATATATCTATATCTATGTGTGTGTGTACGCGTGTGTATCATATATCAACGAAAAAGAGTGTTATTATGGGAAAGATGAAAGGAGTGGATCATAACCATTAGATCTTGCATAATGATCAAGATTAAAAGATAATTAAAGATTACATAATCACTCAAAAAAGTCATGTGACTTTATGTTTTAATCCTAACTCTTTATTGTACACAAGAAATTACAAATGGTAAAATCCAATTTGTCTATCAAAACCTTATTATAAACCCTTTGACACGCCTGAAACATAAAAACTATTGACCGTCGTTTCGGATCTCACTTGGCTATTGCGTCTCTACAAGAGTTACAATGCATAATCTGATGTTAGGCGTAATAATTTCAAGTGTGACGGCATTCGGCCAAAAAAACGGAAGATAGGATGAGGTCTCTTTTGCTTTTCAAAATTTGTCTTATTATATATTATTTGCACTAAAACTCACTTAAAATTATTTATATATTACACATATTATATAATTACACCTAAACATTAATAATTATTTGTTATTCATTTTAATTTTATCATTCTGAATTTTTCATATTCAAACATTTATATATCTCTAAAATGTATGTATACATGATATGAACAATTTTAACAAATTAATTATCTTCATATAAATTTTATAGATTTTTTATTGTAATAA
Source organism: Sindora glabra (assembly GCA_020226215.1). Classification (NCBI taxonomy): domain Eukaryota; kingdom Viridiplantae; phylum Streptophyta; class Magnoliopsida; order Fabales; family Fabaceae; genus Sindora; species Sindora glabra. Next base: position 112,562,263 of record CM035226.1, read on the forward strand.
TTTTTTTTTTAAAAAGCCTAAACAACTTGTGTGTTACAATATTTATAAATAGACATGCATACTCTTTTTTAATGCTACATAATTTTTATATTTAATTTTTTGAAATTGTAATATTTTGCATCAAAATTTTAAAAATGATTATAATTTATCTAATTAATTACAATTTTTTAGTATGCATCCAAATAAAGTTTTATCTATTTACATTCAATACACAAATAAAAATTTTTAGCTTTGCCATTGAATGGTTCCCCCCCCCCCCCGACACACAACACGTATATAATCAAATTCATGTTCTCATATTTGAATGCAGCTGTCCTAGTGAAATTCATTTGGCCCTTGAGTCCATAGTTGTTAAATTTGGACCAATCTTGCTTGTTTAATTGGTAAATTGGCGGCTGGTCATCACATCATTGAATCAATTTTGCATATAAACTGATAAAAAAATTAGTATAATTAGTGATTTTCGATTAAACTAGTTGAATGCTATATTATATTGAACTAATGGCTTTAAAAAATTTAATTTATTTGATTATGAAATTTTATATGACCTTAAATTATTTCCTTTCTATTACCATATTTTGATGAATCATAATATGAACTTATTATTATTTTAATTATTAATTGTGTATTTTGTATTATTTTTATATAAATTTATATTTTTATGTTATAAACTGTTGAATCAATGAACTAATGATTGAATCAATAATCTCATGAACTGTACCACTGTTCAATTTAATGTCCAATTAAGTTTTAATAATTATGTTTGAATCTACTTGTCTATGGCTTTAACTCTTTATCAAGGATTTAAATTACAATTTGTGACTACAATATTATGATCGTATTGCATTCACAATTTTTTATAAATTTGTGCCGTAATTATTGTGTTTATCCGTAATTTTGTTAATTGTAACAAAACCGCAACTACGACTACAATTGCAATTCAAAATCCCTTCCTCGTTCGAAAGATCAACAAACCTGTTTGACACCTAGCTTGTATTGTATTGTTTGTCCCACACATTGTTAAAAGACTCCATATATGCCGCATTGTTCTAGAAGATCTTAAATCTCTCCTCCTTCTCATTCATGTCCTTGTAGATTCTTCCACGCCGGGCCATCATTCGGTAATTGCGTCTTATTCTTCATATCAAAAGATGTATAGTTTTATATGACATTTTATTGCATATGGATATATTTTAATATTGATACATTTAACTTATGGTAAAATCTGATTTTATAGTTTATCCTACAGTTATGAGTCCGTATACAGTCTATTAAACCGGCATTTAATGAAACTTGAATCTAATAATTAATTTTATGTTGTTAAGACAATTAATTGGAAAAAATTAACACATATCTGTACATTAAATTAATTATGTATATAACAAATTAATACCCAAATATTATACGGTTATATTTATATGCCTGTTGTATGTTGTATGTATACAAATGAATGTTAATAAATGTTACGTATAAATTTTTACAATATAAGGGTTAATATTTCTTAATTTTTATTAGATTATATATTCCTATATATAGTTCGCACTGAAATCAATGTGACTTCTCAACTCGCAAAGCAAAGTAAAATGATTAATTATATAATGAAAAGGTTCGGAAAGTGTTATCGCATTGGTAAAATCACAAATATAGTAAAATAGAATCGATCTATAAAAAGTTGGACTGTTTGAATGCCTAAAACATGCAAAACGTTATTGACCATTGGCTCCGACTGGACAATTAAACCTTATCGGCTTCGGTATTAGTTAATTAATTTATATTGCAGACTACGATATATGTTTGCCGTAATAATTTGAACATTTTATTTTATTTTATTAAAGCTAAATTACAAGGAAACCTCTACATTACGAGGATTTCTGAATGTTATCCTCAAAAATAAATCTGGGGTGTCTCCCACTTATTAAATCATCATGCAAAAACATGCCCAGTAGGCTTACATTCTTTCCTTACAAAACATTATAATGTCAGAAGTGCTTATGTTAATTTGCCGCCTAACGTTATTGCTTTCGCTTTCGATGTCAACGTATATGACGCATGTGAACTTTTTCCATTGAAAACTTTAACAATGTCCTCATACAAAGGACTTTTAAACAACCACAGTAAGACGTCGTGTCATGTTTTATTCATCCAATGAGTTTTATCTAAATCAGTAGAGATTTATTAATTCAATGAATTTTAATCAAATTAAATTTATTGCTTAACAGTTTGAGTTTGGTTTTAAGCATTAAATATTCAATGAATTTTGAATTCTTTTTATGTATATGCTAATATTAATTTATACAATACATAAGTTTATTATTTGTAAATATTCATTGAGCCTTGGTTCCCTTTTAGGTGTTATATTAAACAAGTTTGAATAATATCTTATATAATTAAACTATTATTATATTAAATTAATATAATATTATGACATATATAAAGTTTTTATGATAGTTTATTTAAGACAAATATTATTAAAGATTATTTAAATTTATATTAAGTTTTTAATATATTTTAAAATAATATTTTTTTATTTTATAATATTAGTTTGTACAATATAGAAGGATCGAGTTATAATATAAATGAACGAATAATTATCTATGATTTGATCCAATTACAACCTTTGTTTAACAAAGCCAATAATGATATAGCTAACATTTACCCTAAAATTAATATGAATAGTATGATGGGTAAAAAAATGAATGTAAATAAGAAAATAGATATAATTCATAATTGTAAAATGTAATTATAACTTTTTATTTTTTATTAAAAAGGTTTAAAATTGTATCTAATCAACAACTTCAAATGGATCCATATTGGATCTTTTAATTGGGTTTTGTTGGATCCCTAACAAGTTTAGATTTTTTAATGAATTCAAAGTAGTGAGACCTTAATGCATTAGAATTTAATTGAATTTGAGTTGAGTTTATCGAAACTCAATGCATTGTGATTCCTACACATTTTGAACTTCCACATTATTGTTTTATATAAATTACATTCATTTCTTCTAATTATACACTTCTACTCTATGTAATATGGGAAGTTCTTAAATATTTTAATAATCTTGCTTGTTTTTAGATTTACTTAATAACTAAAAGACAATTATCAACTTTTTGTGAGGTTCACATGCATTACAGAGACATGTAAACATAGGCATGGGCATTTGTAATTTTTAATGATGTGCAAAATATTTGATAGCTATTGTGATAATCAAATTTCAATTGATTATACTAATTATTTGTTGCATTATTATATATATATACATATACATATACATACATATACATATATATACATATTTTGTAATTTGAATGGAGAATCTTATGACAAATATGTAAAAAAATTTATCTAAATTTTCCCTTTTTTATTTTATTTGCCTTTTGTGGAAAAGGTGCAACATTTAAAAATCATAAACATTAAGAAGAAAAAAATTAGAAAATGATTAAGGTTTAAAAAATTAGCATGTGTGTGTGTGTGTGTGTGTCATATATCAAGGAAAAAGAGTGTTGTTATGGGAAAGATGAGTGGAATGGATCACAGCCATTAGATCTTGCATTAATGGTCAAGATTAAAACATAATTAAAGGTTACATAATCACTTAAATAAGTCATATGACTTTATGTTTTAATCCTAATCCTTTAGTGCTAAATTCGGTGTCCATAGAAAAAGCTACAAAAAATACAAAAGCACTAATGGGAGATTGAAATCAAAGACTAATTCATTCTAGTACCATTTATAAACTTAAGATTCTTTCAATATAAAGCTCTGTCATATGAACTCTAGTAGAATCATAAAGTGTAAGTTGATCTTCTTCTTTTTTATGCAAACAAGGTACACTTATCAAATATTTTTAGATTTTTATCTACTGTTTATCTTGATATTTTTTATATAGATATGTAGGTTTGCTTTTCTTATGTCTATCATAATATATTCAACTTAGGACGCAAAGTGTTAAGATTATGATGTCTCAATATAATGTTTCTAATTCTTTATTAGCTCAAGAAAAATACTTAAAACCTTAGGTATAAAATATATTACATACAAAAGATTCTCTTTATAAGTATATGAAAACTTTTTGCCTTGGGTATGTATAACTTTGAAAAAAAAATTTCTTGATAATTTAGGTTGCATTATTGATTTATGTAATGTATTGATGTCTATAGTTTTAAGGTTTATCTAAGAATATGTCCAAATTCATGTGATATAGGGTTTAGTTAATGTTCTTGTGTCTATGATTCTAACTTGATTAACTAATGATGGATTGAAGATGGATGCATACTAATCAGCATAGCCCTAAATATGAAACCAAGGTTGATGAATTCATCAAATTTCTAATTACCCATAGAAATAATGAATTTAGGTAATGACCTCATATTTGGGCCCACTTTAAGTGTTGTGATATAAAGAGGGGGCAATGGTTATGCAAGTATGGGATCATCTATTTCAATATAAGATTGACATCATTTATACATGATGGACATGGTAAATTAAGTAACACATTTACTAATCATAAAGATGATGGTTTTGATAATTGTTTTAATGATATGATGCATAATGTTGTTGATAATTTTATTTAGTGGTTATAAATTTTCAATGGCTTATTAAGTGATGTAGTGAAGCCATTATATACTTGTTGCACTAAATATGCTTATTTATTTCTCATGTTGAGATTGTTCAGCTTTAAAGCAAGAAGTAGGTGGATTGATAAAAGTTTTATGGAATTACTACAATTGTTAAAAGGCATGCTTCTCAAAGGTTATGTACTATTGGCTTGAACTTATGAAGCAAAGAAAATGATGTGGTCAATGAGTATATAGTATAGAAAGAAACATTTCTATCTTAATGATTGCATATCCCGCCAAAAGAAGTACAAAAGTTTTCAAGAGTGTCCAAAATACAAGGCATACAAATTCAAGAAGTACAATGGAAGTATCAAGAAAGAGATTCCAACTAAGGTGTTATGGTATTTTTTCATAATATCAAGGCTTAAATGCATGTTTGTTAATTTAAAAGTTAACAACAACTTAGTGTGGCATGCAAAATGGGTGATTATTGATAAGAAGCTTCATTATGCATTAGATTCTTTTCAATGGAGAACAATTGACTCATTGTTCCTCAAATTCAATAATGAAGCAAGAAACCATGGACTTGCATTATGTAATAATACAATGAACCTTTATGATAACAAAAGCAACAAATATAGCACATGGCCTGTAATGTTGGTGATTTATAACCTCCCTCTTTCATTGTACATGAATCAAAAGTATGTAATGTTAACATTGTTGATATCATGGTCCAAGCAATTGGAAATGACATATATGTCTTTTTGACACTACTAAATAAAGACTTATATGGGATAATGGTGTGTTAGTGTAAGATGCATACAAGTAGGAGTCTTTCTAGTTACATGCAATTCATTTTGGCACAATTAATGACTTTTATGCTTATAGAAATTTGTCAAGATATAGCATTAAAAAGGATGGACCATGCCCTATTTGTGAAGATGGCACATTCTTTCATTAACTTAGGCATTTGAAGAAAACACTATATCTTAGCCATATAACATTTTTATTTTTTTCTTGTATAACTATTAAAGGCTACAAAATGTATTCAATGATTTACTAAAGGAAGCAATGGCTCTAAAGCCCTTATTAGAGGAAGAGATTTATGATGTAGTGAAAAATATTGATGTCATATTTGCCAAACCTAATGCTTTAACACATGGTGACACTTAATGAAAGAAAAGGTCCATATTCTTTGATCTTTCATACTTGAAGGACATAGATATCAAGCATAACATGGATGTCAAGCATGTGGAGAAAATAATATATGATAGTTTGATTACAATGCTCTTGAAATGCTATGCAAGACATAGGATAGAATCAAGACTTGATCAAAGTTGTAAGGGATGGCCATATAAGAGCAATTAGAACTTGAAAAAAAGGGTTAATATACTTGTTTGCCTTTAGCTTGTCATATCTTGTCCAAGAAGAAGGAAACAAGTCTTTAAAAGTTTTAAAATGGAGTTAAAGTGCCTTAGGGCTATTCTTCCAACTTTAAATGCTTTATTTCAATGAAAGATATAAAATTAGTTGACCTGAAATCCCACAATTGTCGTACTTTGATATAGTAACTTCTAACAATTGCCATTTGGGAGATATTACTTAAAGATGTGAGACAAGCTATCATATTGTTTAATTTCTTCTTCAATACAATTGTGCCAAGGTTTAATGACCTAGAGAATTTGGATGACTTGCAAAGGAATGTTGTTATCACATTATGCCAATTTAAGATGTATTTTTCACCTTTACTCGACATCGTGGTGCATTTAGTGAGAGAAGTAAAATTATATGGTTTTAGTTTACTTAATGTGGATGTACCCAATAGAACGTTATATGAATATCTTAAAAAAGTATATGCATGACCAAAATAGGCCCAAAGCAAATATTGTTGAGGATTTTGTCAAGTTTTTCATATCATACTTATCGGATGTGGACACTATTAAGCTTTCCAAGCCTCCCTTTGGTGGAAGAATTTTAGGGTAAAACACATTAGGGAACTAGATGGAGAGCATAAACTGTGAAATGTGGAAACAAGCACACTTTTGTTGCAAAATAATAAAGAAGTTGAGCCTTACATGAATGAGCATATTGCTCTTATAAAAGAATTCTGTCATGGAAAGAATGAGAAATGGACACAAGTTAAATATAACTGCTCATTCATCAAATGGTTCTTTACCTGAGTGAGTAACTTGATGGAGAAAATAGAGGGTGCAATTTCAAGACTATAAGATAGTTAGCTAATAGGCTTTGTATGGATGTTATATCTTATCAAGGATATTACATCAACAGATATTCATTTTACATTAAAAGATAAGATAAAAAGAGCACCATACAAAATAGTGGGGTCAATTTGATGGCCTAAACAATGCATGTCTCCAATGCCAAAGACAAAAAATGCCATTTATGTTATGATTTCATATTATGGGTTTGTCGAAGATGTATAGGAGCTAACTACATATAATTCAAGGAGCCTGTCTTTCAATGTAAGTGGATGGAGAATAATAATGTCATCTAAGTGGATGAGTTAGGATTCACATTAGTGGATTTTAGTAATGAGGGACATAAAAGGGAGTTATTCATAATGGCATCCTAAGCAAAATAAGTTTTCTATATATTAGACTTGGTTAATAATAAATCGTTTATAATTCTTCAAAGGATGAGACAAATTGTTAATAGTAAAAATGAATAAGATATAACCACTAATATTGAAAATAGACCTCTTTTTCTCATTAGGATTGCATCTAATTAATCATGAAGGTAATTTGAAGGAGTTTTATGTATGTCAAGATCATGGAGAAGGGATATGAATCGATGATCTTTTTAGATAAATTTCCTATACCATAAGTTTAAGGTATTAATGTCCTTAGTTATTAAAGTTATGCTCACATACATAATGGCTTGATTCTTAGCTTATATAGTACCAAAAAAATTTAATTAATGTAGGTCCCATTTGAGAGAAGCATGTTAACAACAAATTAAACATATTAACATAGAATGATATTCATGACAAATTAAAAAGTAATTCTTTTTCACCATGATAAACTTGTTTCTTTGTAATCTTTGCAATGCTTAAATTTTCATTTACTTATTTGGTTCTTTTATAGTTCAAAGGAGTAGTTTTTTGTTCATCAAGATCATGGAGAAGAAATATGGATTGATGACTTTGTTAAATAAATTTTCTATACCAAAAGTTCATGGTACTAATATCCTTATTTTTTAAAGTTGTGCTTACATATATAATTGCTTGATTTTTATTTTATATAGTATAAAAATATTAACCAAATACAAACCCTATTTCAAAAAATGCACATTAAGAATGAATTAAGCATACGTATTTAGAATGATATCCACGACAAATTAGAGGGTAAATTTTCTTTTACTATGATTAAACTTTTTTTTGTAATTGTTGTAACACTCAAATTTGCATTTACTTACTTTATTCCTTTATGTTTGGAGGTGTAGCTTTATGTGCATTAGGACCATAGAAAAGGGATATGTATTGATGATCCTTCCAAATAAATTTCCTACATCACAAGTTCCAAGTACTAAAATCCTCATTTTTTGAAGTTATACTTTTGTAACAAGGTAGGCTTGTAGCTATTTTTTAGCACAATCAAGAGATTTCTAAAACACAAATAATGATAGTTAATAGCCTCACACCATAATGTTAAAATAACTTTAAAAATTATATAAAAAAGTAAGTGATGGGGGTAATATATAATGATACCTCTACTAGGTATTAAATGAGTGCCGTTGAGCATGTGATAGAAGTCCCATAGGCTTCATCAATCATCTAGACTACCACCTTAACTTAATTGTTAGCCAATGGTCAATGGTGTAGTTGATGGCCTATTGAAATCCACATGTTCATAACTTTTTGCAAAGATGGTCCTATCAGGCTTCACCATGTGCAATGTGAACTCTTACCATAAGAAACCAATTCATGCATAGACACACATGAAAAAGCTTTAGGGTTAAGTGTAATATCTACCTTAGACATGTTTTTCAAATTTCTTGTATCATGATGGCTATCACTATAAGTATTAGTGCATCCTCCCTAGTAATCATAGGAAGGGTCAGCACACCCCTTGAGAGAGGTGTCAATGGACTCAAATCTATTTGGGTTTATGCAAACTTTTAATGGACTCAAACCTCTAAAATTAGATTCATATTTTTATAGGTAATATAGATCTATCCATTATAGACTAAGTCCATTTAGATTAAGCAAATTCCACTTAGTCTATAAACTTTTAGTTAAACTCCGCAAACATGTCTAGGTCTACTTTTAGAAAACTCGAACCTTACAAAATTAACTCTTTTCTTTCATTGTGATATGGGTTAGTCTGTATCTAGTTTGACTTGCCCATTTAACACCTTTACCCCCTAATTAGGAGTTTGCCTAACTAACTAGGCACTAGTCATAAGAGCTAGCTTATCTGTAGGAGTAGTGGACCAATAAACTAGCTAGGTAGATGTAAAACTCAAAGATACAATATGTTGGCTAGCTATCTAGTCTTGCAGGATGTGAAGTAGCTTGGCCTATTACTATAATTGCTATTACATATGCTATTTTGCCGACAAGTGCTATTCCTTCATCTGCTATGACCTTGCCTTAAAGTCTACATTGAGTTTTCATGCCACTTCTTTAGTGACCCTCATTTCCAAGAATGCCAAATTGGCTTCAAATGTCTCATTGGATAGAACATTGATAGGTTGATGACCTCCTTATGGTCAACAACACATTTAGCAAGTTGAATACAGCCATGATTCAGTTTAGATCCCAAAGTTATGGCTAGGATGTCATGCTTCCTAATCAACTAAAACTCACCCTAGAAGGCATGCTATGTGAAAGTGTCCTGAAGCAATTAACAAAAAATAAATGATTTCAATCAACTTAATTGAAATGGAAGCTTCAAAATCAAATAACATGTTTTTGTACAAATCATAATACTTACAATCCTATTCACAATGACCTAACTCTCTATGGTCATATACTACCCTTGTTTATTTACCCTCCCTTACTTCCATAACTTTACACAAGAAATGGAAGATGCCACACTTGTGTCCTCTCCATCCTTAGACATAAATTCCTTTTTAACAACCATCATCTTATTTATTCAAATAATTTGAAAATTGGCATTGCATTTATATAGATGTTGATTTTTTACTATAACTAATGTATATCAACTATTATAAAATTGTAATTCTTTAGTAGTGTATCAATGATATGCTTGTCGAATTTATAATCAAACTAAGAGATTGGGTTAAGGTTTTTATTTTTTCTATGTCATCCTGCATACCTCATTATATTCTTAGCTCTAATTAAAACCTTGACGCTATTAAGTGGCCATTGTCATTCACTTTATTATATTTGTAAATAATTATTCAATATATATACCAAATGCCATTCCATGGTTTACTGATTTACTTTTTCCAATCTCTTTATAAACAATTGACTGCCCTAGTCTGATGAATCGTTAACGAAGTGCTTATATGATAAGTGCCACCTAATGAGCACTTGATGAAAATTTGCAACACCTTCACAACATTTAATTTTAATCATCTTTTAAATTATTTTTTTAAGGTCTATCATCATGAATTGCATTTGAGGTTTTAACAAAAAAAATTCTTATTTAGGCATGTTTACTTAAACTTGTCTACATATTTTGCTAAAATTTTAGTAAGCACTTACAGGTATTAAAAAAAGTGCGTTTGATTTTGGATTGGGAGTTTGACTAGCAAAGGCATCCCACTTTTATTTTGCTATATTATGGATCCATGGTTTGTTGGTCATGTGAGTGGATTGTTTCAAACATCCATGTTTGATGTTTATCTCTTCCTGATGGGCAATCTTATGGAAAGTAATTGCGCCTTTTGTAACTCTACATGCAGATTTGAAGACTTTAGATCTTTGTCATATTAGGAAGCTCAGAATTCTACCAACAAATTATAGGTCAAAAACTTTTGATCAACAGCTCTGTGATAATAAATTACATGGCCTGTCAAATGATATGTAGGATAATGTGGCGTGGATTATCAGTTACAAAGAATGAATGCCCTGAAAGATCATATATAACCTTTGCTACTTCTATATTTCGAAGTTATTATTTAGAGACAAGTTTCACTGGATGAACTACAAAAGTTGGTCCGAAGGCTGCGCAACAATTTCTTATATTGTGGTCACAAAATGCAATTTAAATCCTTGATTCTGTCCAATGATGGATGGAAACTTAGATTGGGGAGTAAGTCATACACCACTTATAATTTAAGAAAGGTAAATTGTTAACTTTTAAAATATAGGGCGGTAAGTTGCCCATGGAATATAGTTCGGGTACATTGTATTTTAACCCATAATGACGCTTCAGTACTACAATAAAAAATAAGAAGCATTTAAGTAATTTGATCAGTATAGCGTATCCTCTCTACAAGATCAGTACAGTATATATATATAATCACTAATTAAAGATACTTAAAGACACTTTCTTTTATTTATCTTAAGTCGTTATTAGCAAAACTAAGTAAAGACAGCATAAAAGCACTGAATTCTGCATTGACACCAAAGTGGGCGGTTTATTTATTTGATGCATTGCATACAATCATCCATTAGATATGCAGCCAGCTCCGTACAAGGAGAAATTCTATTTCACTTCTGAAGTAACTTTGATAGATTAGACATAGACTCATGAAATGGAGGTAAGTCCCACATTTATCAAATGTTCACATTTTTTATTTTTAAATTTATGTCTGTCTCTCTTGAAATATGAAAAAATCTTATTCCAACAAAAAATTAGAAATTTCTAGCCAACATGGTTATTTTTATTCTTATTATCACATGTATATCTATACTTTATTATCACATGTAAATCTATACTTCATTAATATCAATTTCCATCTGTTGATCTCCCTGGCAGAGTTGGCTTGGCACGACATGGCTTTCCAGGGCAGCTGGCTTTTCTGAAACAGAACATCATTGACATTAATTCATGAATCAACAACTAGAAGCGTGCATGCAAACAACATCATAAGCATCGACTCCTCTAAAACACAAAATTTACTTTATTTATGATATAAAATCTAATATTATAATTAATATTAATAAAAAAATAAAGAAAGTGAATAGTTATAGTTTAAAATTTATTGAATTTATTTACATATTGAAAATAAAAAACATTCTCCTAATTTTGCACTCGAGAAATTAAAGGCGTTTCCTCGATAATACGAGTAAATGACATTATGTCAGCTCAGAGTTGTTAAATTTTTATATTATTTATAACCTATCAAAATTTGAATTTATGAACTACGTCAGTTGTAAAGCGCATGCTTCAATTTAAATAACAATAATAAAAATAATAACTGTGTACTAGATTTGAAAAAGAACACTATTTATAATTTCAACATAAACATGTATGCCATGCAAGAAGTAGAAAACGTTAAAGCCAAACAAAACATTTTTGGCTTTGCTTATGTTCGTAATAAAAGCAGCTTATATTGGTATATATATATTTTTATAATATTATATTAAATATTTTATATATTTTTGTACAACTTTTTAATAAAAAAGTAACTTTTCGTAAAAAATCAAATTTACCAAAAAATAAGTTTTTGTGTACATTTTAACTACAAAAATTTAAAAGTAAAGCAAGAGGAGGAAAGAAACTAACAAGGTGTCTGCAGTGTTGTTATCACCGAGAGCATGAGCCAGGAAACAAGGTGCTGCCCCAAGAGAAGCACAAAAGAGAATTATTGTCAATAAAAGACTCAGCAGGCGATTCATGATGAACGAAGAACCAGATTATTAATTCACAGATTGTGAGGTGTGATTTAAAGCCAAAACCTAAGCTGTATTTATAGGTACCAATGCAACCGAGACAATTAATCTTATTAATTTGTTGTTTGAATGGATATGTATGCAAGAGAAGTCAGCTTCAATTATCTTTGATTAATTATATTCAACCAACGATATGTTCACACAACAACTTAATCTAATGAATTACTAAGTAGTTTGCATATTACCTTGGCTGTGGTCAACTCAAATGACAATTGCTAATAAAACTCAATGTCTATTGCCTACTAACACTAGTAATTCAAAATTAATTAAACAATGAAAAATAAAATCAAAATTATGTTGAAACGATTAATGAGGCTTGTGATTTTGTGGAAAACCCACACTCCAGAACTTTGTTTAGTATATGTAACTAATAAATTAATTAATAGTTGATAAATTATTTGTTAATTGTGCTACTAGCTATTACCTACGAGTTGATGGCTTTGAATGATTAAGCTGACTTATTTTATTAGAAATGTCAGGAAAAAGTAGTTGTAATGTAATATCATATAAAAACACTTGTTAATCTATCAAAATTACATTAAGTGAATTAAAATATATTTATTTTGAGATCAAATTATGTTGATGCAATAATGATAATTAAAATAAGAAAATAATTAATTAAAACTCAATTAAATGTATTTATAACAACACATACTTATTTATTTACTTGTCTATTTTATATTTATTTTTATTGAATCAATGGATTCAGGCTAAATATTAAAAACATAAAAAAGGTAAAATGTTATAAGCCATAAACTATTTTATGAATCTTATTAAAATGGATTTTTCTCCAATATATTTATGCATTAATAATCTCTTTTAATTAAATTTTAATTTATTGGTTACAAATGCTTTGTAAATCGTTCAATGATTTATGATGAAAAAATAAATCTGTTGTATCTAAGAATTGATTTCAAGTTTAGAGTTTGATTCTATTATTAATTTTTTATTTGGCTGTTTAAGAATTATTTGTACGACACAACGCAACTCACAAGGAGTGGATTAGAATTGAGGATGTTAATTCTAGTCTCTGGTATTTTTTTTGGGTTATTAAATTACATATTTCTTCATGTAGCTCGTACAGAAATTATTAACATTCCAACATGCTAAGCAAATCAAAAGCTTAAGAACGTGTTATTGTATGCTGGAAATCACAAATAGTAAAATCTAATTTGTCTATCAAAACCTTAATATGTGAATGAGATTATAAATTCTTTGACACGCCTGAAGGAACATACAAACTATTGACCGTTGATTTGGAATCTTGGATCTCACTCGTCTATTGCGGCTGTTCAAGAGTTATAATGCATAGTTTGATGTTTGGCATAATAATTTCAAATGTGGCAGCATGGGCCGAAAAGGAAAGATAGGAACTACAAGAAAAAAGCTTTTTACCAATGACATTTGTCGTTGGTGTAATCTTTTCGGTTATCGCTAAATGAAATTATCATCGTAAAAGATGCTGTCAATAAAAATTCATCGTTGAAGGGACTAACATTGACGACTTTATTGTCGTTGATAAAAATGTGAGTTTCTACAATGACAAAATCGTCGAAGAAAAAATTTTCAAAATTCAAAATTTTTTGAATTTCACTCTTTAGCAATGATATTTCAACTTTAAGTGATGACAATATTGTTGTAGAAAAATTTTCAAAATTCAAAATTTTTTGAATTTCATTTTTTAGCGACAACTTGAAAATAACTTTTAGCAACGATATTTTAACTTTTAGCGACGACAATATCGCTGCTAAAAGTTCAGATAAAATTTAAATTAATTTATAATTTATTAAATTAATTAATAAATTATAAATTAATTTATAAAAATATTTAATATATTAATTTATTAAAAATTAATTTAATAAATTATAAGTTATTTTAATTTATATATTTATTTTTTATTAATATATTTTTATATCATATTATAATTTTAGATGAATGTCAACAGCCTAACATGGTATTTATCTGCAAATGCATCTGCACCTTCTTCTTGATTTTCCTTATTTTCTTTGTTAAAAAGTTGGGTCAATTTGTAAAAGAAAATCAATTAAAGTGTAGGTGCAAATGTAGATAAATGAGACATATTAGTCCCTCCAATTAGCTTTAGCAATTTCCCATAATCTTTGCTGCTCAAAGAATTTTGTGCTCTGTAGAAAAAGAGAACCAAAGACATTTTAGCAAGTTGGAAATGAATTCATGATTATATTAAAAAATATAAATAAAAATTATATCATAAAAATTATATAAATAAAAAATAATACATTATAAAAAATAATAAAACTAACACTTACTTAACGTCTCTCTCTCTACTATCATCCCTCCTTTGCATCCAAAATGAGAGTTAAATGGTGAATGAAGGCATTTATAGAAGAATTCTTCAATGATGACAATATTCTTGGTCGTCGTTGAAAAGTCATCGTTAAATACTACCGCAGATAAATTTAGCCTTTAGTGGCGACATTTGTCGTCGCTAAAAGACTAACCTAAAATGTAGAGTGGGGATATTCAACCTTTAACGGTGACATTTGTCGTCGCTAAAAGTGACTTTTAGCTACGACAAATGTCATTGCTAAAGACTACTCTGACAAGTAAAATGAAAAATTTTAGCCTTTAGCAATGACATTTGTCGTCGCTAAAAGTCAACTTTTAGCGACGATATTTATCATCGTTAAAGGATAAATTTTCTCGCTCTACATTTCAACATAATTTTTAGCGGCGACATTTGTTGTCGCTAAAAGTCTACATTTTAGCATAATTTTTAGCGGCAACATTTGTCATCGCTAAAAGTGACTTTTAGTTAGTGATGACAAATGTCATCGCTAAAGACTACTCTAACATATAAAATGAAAAATTTTAGCCTTTACCAATGACATTTGTCATCGTCAAAGGATAAATTTTTTTGCTCTACATTTTAGCATAGTTTTTAGCGGTATGTCGTCACTAAAAGTGTCTCACTAAAGGTGACTTTTAGTGACGACAAATGTCGTTGCTAAAGACTATTCTGACACATAAAATGAAAAAAATTTAGCCTTTAGTGATGACATTTGTCGTTATTAAAATTTAACTTTTAGCAACAAAATTTGTTGTCACCATAGTTTTTAGCAACGACATTTGTTATCGCTAAAAGTTAATCATTGTCGTTGAAAGTTACTATTTCCTACCAAAATTTTTTTCACCTAGAAAAATTTGCGCCCATAAAATTTTTATGTATTACCAATGACTTTGTTGTTAGTAAAAACTTAGCAATGCATCACCAACAACTAAATATTTTGTTGGGAATTCAGATTATCATATGCAGCAAAAATTCAAAATTTGAACTGAATTCTACCTAGGATTCATGCAAAAAGCATAATCAATGATTAGAGTTTTACCTATTGGGCACTCGTATTTCTACTAATCAAAACTTGAGAGCGGATGAATCAAATGCCGACCGAAAGGTACAGCATCTCTACGATACCCATACGAAGTGAACAAGGATCTCTCATCCTCCATGAATCTGATAGGATGCGTTTTTCTCTCTAGGAATTAGGATTGAATGTTTTCTAAATGATTTAAGGTTTGTATGGAAGCTTTGAACGTGTCTCTCATGTGCTGCCCTCAAGCCCCTTTTTATAGAACTTAAGTAAGCCACAATCCTAGTCCTACTAGGATAATACTTCCAAAATCCTAATTACACTTAATAACTCATCTTATCCTTATCCTAGAGATAATGAGGAGAGATAGGACTTACCTATTAATTATCTAATATTAGATAATATTATCTTATAATATAAATATCTTAATATTAGATAATTGCATATAGTTATCAAATATCAAAATAATATTATCTCATAATATATTTATCTAATATCTAATAATGTAATTATTTGATATTACTTTAATATCAAATAATATCACATAATATTATATATATATTATGTGAATAACACATTATTATTCTTAATAATAATATATATGCATGAAAATAAGTCCAATTAATTGGATATTAATTTAATTAAAGTCCAATTAATTATTGTCTTATTCTTACTTCTTTTGTGTGACCCTATAGGTTCTTACTACGTTGATAATTACTCATTATTGAGCCATAGATAGTGAGCGGTATCTAACAATACATCACTGCCACTTAAGTAGTAAAAATGTCTGTGATTTGACATCCACCTAATACATGATCAACATTTTGCATTATAATCCCTTTTTGTAATAATATCCAAATTGAACTGGAGGCATGGAATGTGTCATCCTCGTCAATGTTCAATTTATATTTCTTGATACTGAGTAGACTTAAAATAAATGATTAATATCACATATTAATCCAATTGAGTATGGTCATGCATTTCTAAGTCTCACTCAATCAAGGGGCCCAAGGATATTTCTCTTTTATACAAGAGTAACAAAATCTCATCTACATCACTCACTTCCTCTGCATGATTTATGACATACCCAATCAATGCCCTATTCATATTCCTGATTAAAAGTGACATATAACAATATTAAAGTGAGTAATTCCTCATGTAGGGAACCATAGTGACTTCAGGTCAAAGGTTTATGTGTATTTGTGATTATATGAGAATAACTTATGACACGTCTATCCATGCAATATTCTTATAGTGGGTCAGTTCAGTACATTGTTCACTAGTAATGTACTCATGTATTGACTTGACATCACATATCTATGATTCGTAATCATTAGTCACTATACATGCTAGTTTCGATGTATTATTACTATCCTTTTTTGTAATAATACTTGACTAAAGGCATTTTAGGAATAGCAAAGCTATTCAAAGGATAATTATTATATTAGGTTATAAATCGCGTAAAATAATAATAAAATTATGAAAATAAAATATAATAATTAAATTACCTAAAATAAAAACATAATACATTGTGTATTATTTCAATCATCTATATGATTAATTCCTAGGACACACACTAACAATCTCCCACTTGGATTAGAGCCAATCACTCATGCATCTAATACTAAGTGACATAGTATGACTATCATACTTTTTCTGAGCTAAAAGCTTTGTCAATGGGTTGGCGATATTATCATCAATTGGTACCTTGTATATCTTCACATCTCCTCTATCGATGATTTCTCAAATGAGATGGAAGCTCCTAAGTATATGTTTGGATCGCTAGTGAGATCTGGGTTCCTTGGCTTGTGCAATGGCTTCATTGTTGTCACAATAGAGATCCACTAGGTTTACAATGCTAGGAATAATGCCAAGTTCAGTAATGAACTTTTTGATCCAAACAGCCTCTTTTGATGCATCAGAGGCAGCAATATACTCAGCCTCTGTAGTAGAGTTGGCCACTGTTTCCTACTTTGAACTCTTCCAGCACACAGCATCACCATTTAGGCTAAATACATAACCTAACTGCGATCTAAAGTCATCCTTGTTGGATTGGAAATTGGCATTAGTGTAACCTTTTACAACAAGTTCTTCCTCTCCTCCATATATTAAGAAAGAATCTTTAGTCTTTTTCAAGTACTTGAGGATATTTTTAACAGCAGTCCAGTGAGGTTCACCTGGATTTAACTGGTACCTGCTCGTCATGCTCAAAGCATATAAGATATCAAGATGAGTACATATCATGGCATACATGATAGATCCAATTGCTAATGCATATGGTATCTTATTCATGCGGTCCTTCTCATCTTGTGTCGAAGGACACTGAGCTTTGGACAAATTTATGCCATGCGACATAGGCAAGAATCCTCTTTTGGATTCTTGCATATTAAACCATTTTAACACTTTATCTATGTATATAATTTGGCTTAGGCCAAGCAATTTTCTTAATCTATCTCTATAGATCTTAATACCTAGTATATAGGCAGCTTCACCTAAGTCTTTCATTGAAAAACAATTCCCTAACCAAGTCTTTACTGTTTGCAATGTAGGGATATCATTTTCGATGAGTAGTTTGTCATCCACATACAATACAAGGAAAATAATTATGCTCCCACTAACCTTTTTGTAAACACAAGATTTATTTTCATTTTTGATGAAACCAAATTCTTTAATTGCCTCATCAAAACAAAGATTCTAACTCCGTGAAGCTTACTTTAATCCATAAATGGATCATTGTAGCTTACATACCTTTCCAATAGTTTCAGGAATGACAAAACCCTCGGGTTATGTCATGTACACATCCTTGAGGAGCTTTCCATTAAGAAAAGTAGTTTTGACATCCATCTGCTAGATTTCATAATCATAAAAAGCTGCAATAGCAAGCAAAATCCGAATGGATTTATGCATGACAACTGGAGAATAGGTCTCATCATAGTTTATGCCATGAACTTGCCTATAACTTTTTGTGACTAATCATCTTTTAAAGGTTTGCACATTACCTCCCATGTCAATTTTCTTCTTGAAAACCCATTTGCACCTAATGGGTTTTACCCTTTCAGGTGGATCAACCAAAGTCCATACTTGGTTAGTATACATGGAATCTATCTCAGATTTCAAGGCCTCAAACCATTTCTCAGAGTCAGGCCTTTTTATAGCTTCTTGGTAGGTTGTAGGCTCATCTTGATCCATGAGCAAAACAACGCCATTTTGAGTCACAAGAAATCCATATTTCTCGGGCTCATGGCGTATCCTATTAGATCTACATGGGTTTTATGTTACTTGAGCTAGTTCCTGAGCCACAACATCTTGTGGTCTCTGTTTAGACTATATTACATGTTCAGTATTACTTTGTGAGTCTCGCACTTCTTCGACTTCTACTTTCCTCCCACAGTTTTTCTTAGAGATAAATTCTTTTTCCAAAAAAACACCAGTTTGTGTGACAAACACTTTGCCTTCACTAAGATTATAGAAATAGTATCCCGTAGTTTCCTTAGGATACCTAACAAAGTAGCACTTGTCCAATTTGGGTCCAAGCTTATCAGAAACTTGATGTTTTACATAGGCCTCACAACCCCAAATCTTCATAAAAGACAAGCTGGGACGTTTCCTAATTCATATCTCATATGGAGTCTTTTAAACCATTTTAGAAGGAACACGGTTGAGTGTAAAAGCAGCTGTCTCTAGAGAATACCCCTAAAAAGAAATTGGAAGATCTGTATGACTCATCATAGATCGTACCATATCTAAAAAGGTACGATTCCTTCTTTCTGAAACACCATTCCATTGTGGTGTTCTAGGTGGAGTGAGTTATGATACTATACCACACTCCTTTAAATAGTGATCAAATTCTTGGCTTAAGTATTCTCCACCTTGATCTGATCGAAGTGTTTTAATACTTTACCAAGTTGGTTTTGCACTTCATTCTTGAATTCCTTGAACTTTTCAAAGGATTTTGATTTGTGTTTCATAAGATACACATATTCATATCTACTAAAATCATCAGTAAATGTAATGAAGTACTAGAAACCTCCTCTAGCAGATGAACTAATAAGCACACATACATCAGTATGTATGAGACTTAATAGGTCATTAGCCCTTTCACTGTGTCCAATGAATGGTGTTTTAGTCATTTTACCTAGTAAACAAGATTCGCATGTTTCTTATAATTCAAAATCAAATGAATCCAAGAATCCATCTTTATGGAGCTTGGATATGTACTTCTCATTTATATGGCCCAAACGACAATGCCAGAGATAGGTTGGATTGAAATCATTTGATTTAAATCGCTTGGTGTTTATGTTATAAACAGGCTTTTCAAGATCAAGAATATAGAGCCCATTGAACATTTATGCACTGCAGTAAAATATTTCATTTAAATAAACTGAACAACTTTTATCCTTTATTATAAATGAAAAGCCTTTCTTGTCTGAACAAGAAATAGAAATAATATTCCTACTAATAGCAGGCACAAAATAACAATCCTCTAATTCTATTACTAAACTAAAAGGTAAAGATAGATAATATGTCCCTACAGCAAGCGCAGCAACTCTTGCTTCATTGCCAACTCGTAGGTCCACTTCACCTTTAGCTAGAGTCCTACTCCTTTGTAGTTCCTACACATTTGTACAAATGTGAGAACCGCATCCGGTATCTAATACCTAAGATGTAGAAGTGGAAACATTAATTTCTATAACATAGATACCTGAAGCAAAAGTCTCACTTCCTTTCTTCCTTTTCAGCTCTTCCAGGTAAACTTTGCAATTTCTCTTCTAGTGTCCGGTCTAACCATAATGGAAGCATGTCCCTTCCTTAGCCACACCCCTTTTAGGTTTCAGTGCAGAAGACTTAGACTTGGGCTTGCCCTTGGATTTGGAATCTTTCTTGTTTTTGCCTTTGCCTTTGCCCTTTTGAACCATCATTATGGTGTTAGGCTTAGTCTTTTGCAAATTTTGTTCAGTAGTTCTTAACATGCTTAACAATTCTGGCAGTGGTTTGTCAATTTCATTCATGTTGTAATTCATGATAAATTGACTATAACTCTATGGCAATGATTGCATAATTAAGTTAGTGGCCAACTGTTGACCTAGTAGAGCACCCAATCTCTCAAGGTTCTTAACATACCCAATCATTTTGAGTACATGAGGCCCCACAAGGTTTCCTTCTGCCAATTTACACTGAAATAGTACTTTTGTTACCTCAAACCTTTCATGCTGAGCTTGGCCTTCATAAAGCTTCTTAAGATGCTTAAGCATGTCATAAGCTTTAATGTTCTCATGTTGCTTCTGAAGCTCAGAGTCCATGGTAGCCAACGTGAGACAATCGACATCTAATGCATCATCATGATGCTTCTTATAAGCATCCCTTTGAGCTCGAAGGGCAGTAGCTTCAGGTTCTTGAGGAATAGGTCCCTCTAGGACATACATTTTCCACTCATGTTTGAGGATTATCCTTAAATTCCTGTACCAGTCCAGGAAGTTTATCCCATTCAGTTTGTCCTTCTCAAGGATCGATCACTGTAATAAGTTATTTGATGTATTAGCCATTGGTTATCTATGATAGAAATATGCAAAGTAAGTATTAAGTTTAAAACATTTAATAAGGTCTTTTATTAAATGTACCTCCCACTATTTCATTTAAATTAGTAGCCCCCACTATTAATTCAGAAAGTCATATTGTCTAAGCTTTCTAGTGGGCCAAGATCCATATTTCACCAAGCCTTAAGGTAGCTTTGGCTAAATACTTAAAACTTAGTTATTCAGGTACGCAACACTTGCCAATTGTATCATATACAACTCTTGGATAGTTAGGTGAACAACACTTGTTCTAGTCCATCTTATGAACTAAAGCTCAACTCTATGCCTCTAAGTCTCAATCCTATTGAAATATCTTAGTTAAGTCAAACCCAATATTTGACACTCGGATATCACTATTATCCAGTCGCATCTCTCCAAGATAAATGAGGTACCTTACTTTGGTAAACCTACCTTATGTCGATTGAGGCCTTGATGAGTGCTAAACATTGGAAGGCATCATAAATTATTACTGACTTAATATTTTAGATGAGGGATTTTAACTTAATTATTATCAAATCTCACCATAACTAGCCTATTTGTTCATGCAATATATCTAGCATATCTCATACATCATATAAAGTAAATGAATAAAATAGACTACTGCATATCATATATCATGCAATGAATAGAACTATCACATAGTTGGAACACATTCTATCATATAGTAAATGCATGCTTATCAATATCATCACATAATCTAAATGTCACATAGTATGACCCTAAAATTCTATTTTCTAATGACATTCCTAACTAACTCCTTAGCTTCTCCTTGTTCCAAGCAAAGAATACTCCATTGCAATTACAAATTTACAACAGAAACCTCGAGTTACATTCAGGGGGAATTGAGATAAGAAGATAATATACATTAGAGAAATAGAGGAAGACACAACATGTAGGTCGTATTTTAAAATCCATCCATAAAAACTCTAAGGGCCATACTATGCAACACATTCATGCATCATATATAATAATTGCTAAGAAATATATGTAACCAAGATAAGCAATATGATTAACATATATATTTCATAACATTGTCATCATAAAATCATGTTTTAAAATAGTGCCTTAAGAACAAAAATAATTTTTGAACGCTATGCAAAGTTAGCTCGGCAGTCTCGCTAGCTGGTTAGTGAGCCGGGGTCAAGGGGACAGAGCCCCTTGCTGAGGGGCATGGGGAACAGAGCCCCCTCAACCAAAAATTGAATTCATCTGACATTCAGATTTCAATTCATTTTGCCAACAGTTAACACACCCCAAGTTGAACAATTCAACTATATGATTGACATTCAAATCATAGTTTCAAAATAGGATATACGTCCAAACACTTTGAATAATTTTAATCATATCAATACAAATCTAGCCGTGTTCAAATAAACTAAAGCATACATATACCTCATAGACCAGATTCAACTTAATCATATTTAAACGATTTTAAACAGGTCCTTACAAATTCAGAATTGATCATATTAATTCTGTGCTGACTAGGTTATACGCTTTAAATGCAGAGAACATCACATATTCAGAACAGACTCAATGGTTTATCATATAAAAACTCAGAATTAAATACTAATCTAGAACGCATATATATATCACCCATATATAACTTGACTTAAAGATTAAGTTTGATTAAATCTGATTCATAACAGAACCTATTTACATCAGAATTGCGCATGAAATAAATTTGAATATGAAGCAGAAAAATGCATAATCAAATTCATACAATTAATCTCATCAATTCATAATCAGATTCAAAATTCAGATCATATATATCATATATATATTTATGAAATCAGAACCATACACGAGTTTGCATATATCTTATATATATCTAGTTTAAACAGAAATTGATTTGATATTAATTTATCACATAAACATTCATCAAAACATGTAACTTCTGATTTAAGCCAAAGTGGATTTGACGTGTATTTATCATATAAATATTCATCAAAGATGATAAAACACATAATCAAAACTATGTTTTTGCAAGAAGCTCTGATACCACTATTGGGAATTCGAATTATTATATGTAGCGGAAATTCAAAATTTAATCCGAATTCTACCTAGGATTCATGCAAAAAGCATAATCAATGATTAGGGTTTTACCTATTAGGCACTCATGTTTCTACTGATTAAAACTTGAGAGCAGATGAATTAAACGCTGACCGGAAGGTACAACGTCTCTACGATATCCACACGGAGTGAATAAGGACCTCTCACCCTCCACGAATCTACTAGGATGCATTTTTCTCTCTAGGAATTAGGATTGGATATTTTCTAAGTGATTTAGGGTTTGTATGGAAAGTTTGAGTGTGTCTCTCATGTGCTGCCCTCAAACTCCTTTTTATAGAACTTAAGCAAGCCACAATCCTAGTCCTACTAGGATAATGCTTTAAAAATTCTAATTATACTTAATAACTCATCTTATCCTTATCCTAAAGATAATAAGGAGAGATAGGACTTATCTATTAATTATCTAATATTAGATAATATTATCTCATAATATATTTATCTAAAATCTAATAACGTAATTATTTGATATTACTTTAATATCAAATAATATCACATAATATTATATATATATATATATATATATATATATATATTACATGAATAACACATTATTATTCTTAATAATAATATATATGCACAAAAATAAATCTAATTAATTGGATATTAATATAATTAAAGTCCAATTAATTATTGTCTTATTCCTACTTCTTTTGTGTGACCCTATACATTCTTACTACGTTGACAACGACTCATTATTGAGCCATAGATAACGAGCGGTATCTAGCAATACATCACTACCATTTAAGTAGTAAGAATGTCTATGATTCAACATCCACCTAATACATGATCAATGTTTTGCATCATAACCCCCTTTTTGTAATAATATCCAAATTGAATTGGAGGCATGGAATGTGTCATCATCGTCAATGTTCAATTTATATTTCTTGATACTAAGTAGACTTAAAATAAATGATTAATATCACATATTAATCCAATTGAGTATGGCTGTTCATTTCTAAGTGTCACTTAATCAAGGGGCCCAAGGATATTTCTCTTTTATACAAAAGTAACAAAATCCCATCTACATCACTCACTTTCCTCTGCACGATTTATGACACACCTAATCAATGCCCTACTTGTCATCCTGATTAAAGGTGACATAGGACAATATTAAAGTGAGTAATTCCTCATGTAGGGAACCGTAGTGACTTCAGGTCAAAGGTTCATGTGTATTTGTGATCATATGAGAATAACTTATGACACGTTTATCCATGCAATATTCTCATAGTGGGTCAGTCTAGTACATTGTTCCCTAGCAATGTACTCATGTATTGACTTAATATCACATATCCATGATTCTTAATCACCAGTGATTATACCGGCTAGTCTCGATGTATTATTACTATCCTTTTTCGTAATAATACTTAACTAGGGGCATTTTAGGAATAGCGAAACTATTCCAAGGATAATTATTATATTAAGTTATAAATTACGCAAAATAATAATAAAATTATGAAAATAAAATATAATAATTAAATTGTCTGAAATAAAACATAATACATTATGTATTATTTCAATCATTTATATGATTGGTTCCTATGACATACACCAACATGTTTGTCATCGCAAAAAGTGTTATCGGTGTTGGCATTATTTCTTGTAGTGGGATGACATTTCTCTCACTTTGGCACAGAAAAAAAGAATATTATAAGTGACGAAAGTATGAATTTGAAATTAAATTTTGAATTTTTTATACCTATTTGATTAAACTAATTTACAAATTTTTTCCACCATCATGTATCTAATAATAACTCTTGATCAATATTTAAAATCCAATTTCAATTCCCATTTTTAATAGATATACCATTAGTTAAGAAGAAATTCTCCTATCATTAAGTATATATCTTTGTCATAACACATATTTTTATTCTTGTATTAATTTTGTGAAACCAACATATATTATAATTGATGATTTTTTATTGAACAAGGTATTAGCTAAAATATTAAGAGGACCAAGAGGGGGAGTAGGCAAAGTTTGGAATAAGAGGGTATTGGATAACCTAAGATTAAGAGAGGGCTCCTCTTTTTTTTGTGTAATTATAGTATTAAGGGTGTTGGGATCAGGAGCCAAACAAGCACAATGGAATTAACTGATCCTAACCAATAGATCCATACAAAATGTTAGATTAGAATAAAGATTCATTCAATACTTTTTAGATTATTCATGAACTCGTTCATTGATCACCTTTTCAACTTCCTTTCGGCCGAAGACTCCGAGGTATCCACATGAACTAACAAATCACCAATGAACATCCATACGAACATTGGTTAGAATTCTCCTCCTTTTCTCGTAGTACTAGCTATGGCTCTTCAAGGGTTATGGTCAAGGAGAGCAACTAGGATTTTTCTATGCTTAGGATGCGTGAATAATCTTTTATATTATTATCTAATAAGCCTACTTAAATAGGTGCATAGAAAATCCTAACTAATTGGGCTTTGTTCCATGTATAATTATAGACTTATTATTGGGCCTTATAATTATAACATGGAATTCCTAAATATTAGGCCTAAATAATTTGGTCCATTAATTTCAAATTTATTAGGCTCTAAGTGTGTGACCCTACAAGCTCATTACGTTAGCAATGATCATTAATCATATTAATGATCAATGAGCGGTGTCTAGCAATACATCATTGTTATCCAAGTAATGAGAAAGTCAGTAATTTGACTAAACCTTTACACATAATCATTATCTATGTCTTTTTGTCCTAAACATCTAAATTGAGCATGAGACAGGGATTGTGTCATTCTCGTATAGCCCAATCTTGAGATTTCTTGATTCCTAAGTAAGCTGATTGAAGCAAATGTAATTGACATCTCATGTCAATTCATTTGAACATGGTCCTGTATTTTTTCAGCTTTACTTAATCAAGGGGCCCATAGATGTTATTCTTGTTATATAGGAGGGACAAATTCCATCTTGATCACACAAATCCTTCTGCATGATATGTGACATATCTAATAACTACCCTTGCATTCACTCAACCATGAGTGACATAAGTGTTGGGAATTCGGATTATTACATGCAGTGGAATTTCAAAATTTTGATCCGAATTCTACCTAGGATCCATGCAAAAAGCATAAATTAATGATTAGGGTTTTACCTATTGGGCACTCATGTTTCTACTGATCAAAACTTGAGAGTGGATGAATCAAACGCTGGTCGGAAGGTACAGCATCTCTACGGTATCCACACGGAGTGAACAACGACCTCTCGCCCTCCACGAATCTACTAGGATGCGTTTTTCTCTCTAAGAATTAGGATTGGATGTTTTCTGAGTAATTTAAGGATTGTATAAAGCTTTTAGCATGTTCTTAAAGTCCTGCCCTCAAGTCCTTTTTTATAGAACTTAGGCAAGCTATAATCCTAGTCCTACTAGGATAATGCTTCCAAAATCTTAATCATACTTAACAACTCATCTTATCCTTATCCTAGAGATAATGGGGAGAGATAGGACTTATCTATTAATTATCTAATATTAGATAATAATATTATCTTATAATATAAATATCTTAATTATTAGATAATTGCATATAGTTATCAAATATTAAAATAATATTATCTCATAATATATTTATCTAAAATCTGATAACATAATTATTTGATATTATTTTAATATCAAATAATATCACATAATATATATATATATATATATATATATATAATGTGAATTTATTATTCTTAATAATATATATATATGCACGAAAATAAGTTCAATTAATTAGATATTATTATAATTAAAGTCCAATTAATTATTGTTTTATTCCTACTCCTTTTGTGTGACCCTGTAGGTTTTTATTACATTGACAATGACTCATTATTGAGCTATAGACAGTAAGCGGTATCTAGCAATACATCAATACTACTCAAGTAGTAAGAATGTTTGTGATTCGACATCCACCTAATACATGATCAACGTTGTGCATCATAACCCTTTTGTAATAAAATCCAAATTGAGCTAGAGGCATGGAATGTGTCATCCTCGTCAATGTTCAATTTATATTTCTTGATACTGAGTAGACTTAAAATAAATGATTAATATCACATATTAATTCAATTGAGCATGGCCATGCATTTCTAAGTGTCACTCAATCAAGGAGCCCAAGGATATTTCTCTTTTATACAAGAGTAACAAAATCCCATCTACATCACTCACTTTCCTCAGCATGATTTATGACACACCCAATCAATGCCTCACTTGTCATCTTGATTAAAGGTGACATAGGACAATATTAAAGTGAGTAATTCCTCATGTAGGGAACCGTAGTGACTTTAGGTCAAAGGTTCATGTGTATTTGTGATCATATGAGAATAACTTATGACATGTTTATCCATGCAATATTCTCATAGTAGGTTAGTCCAGTACATTGTTTACTAGCAATGTACTCATGTATTGACTTAATATCACATATCCATGATTCGTAATCATCAGTCACTATATATGCTAGTCTTGATGTATTATTACTATACTTTTCGTAATAATACTTGACTAGGGGCATTTTAGGAATAGCGAAACTATTCCAAGGATAATTATTATATTAAGTTATAAATTGTGCATAATAATAATAAAATTATAAAAATAAAATATAATAATTAAATTATCTAAAATAAAACATAATACATTATGTATAACTTCAATCATCTATATGATTGATTCTAGGAAACACACCAATAATCTCCCACTTGGACTAGAGCCAATCACTCATGTATCTAATGCCAAGTGACATAGTATGACCATCATGCTTTTTCTGCACTAAAGGCTTTGTCAGTGGGTTGGCGATATTATCATTAGTTGATACTTTGCATATCTTCACATCTCCTCTATCGATGATTTCTCGAATGAGATGGAAGTGCCTAAGTATATGTTTGGATCGCTGGTGAGATCTGGGTTCCTTAGCTTATGCAATGGCTCCATTGTTGTCACAATAGAGATCCACTGGGTTTGCAATGTTAGGAACAACACCAAGTTCAGTAATGAACTTTTTGATCCAAACAGCCTCTTTTGACGTATCAAATGCAACAATATACTTAGCCTCTATAGTAGAGTCAGCCATTGTTTCCTACTTTGAAATCTTCCAGCACACAGCACCACCATTTAGGCTAAATACATAACCTGACTGCAATCTAAAGTCATCCTTGTCGGATTAGAAACTGGCATTAGTGTAACCTTTTACAATAAGTTCTTCCTCTCCTCCATATATTAAGAATGAATCCTTAGTCCTTCTTAAGTACTTAAGGATATTCTTAACGGCAGTCCAGTGAGGTTCACCTGGATTTGACTGGTACCTGCTCGTCATGCTTAAAGCATACGAGACATTAGGACGAGTACATATCATAGCATACATGATAGATCCAATTGTTGATGCATATGGTATCTTATTCATGCGGTCCTTCTCATCTTGTGTCGAAGGACATGAGCTTTGGACAAATTTATGCCATGCGACATAGGCAAAAATCTTCTTTTAGATTCTTGTATGTTAAACCGTTTTAACACTTTATCTATGTATGTACTTTGACTTAGGCCAAGAAATTTTTTTGATCTATCTCGATAGATCTTAATACCTAGTATATAGGCAGCTTCACCTAAGTCTTTCATCGAGAAACAATTCCCTAACTAAGTCTTTACTGTTTGTAGTGTAGGGATATCATTTTCAATGAGTAGTATGTCATCCATATACAATACAAGGAAAATAATTATGCTCCCACTAACCCTTTTGTAAACACAAGATTCATCTTCATTTTTGATAAAACCAAATTCTTTGATTGCCTCATCAAAACAAAGATTCCAACTCTGTGAAGCTTGCTTTAATCCATAAATAGATTGTTGTAGCTTACATACCTTTCCAGCAGTTTCAGGAGTGACAAAACCCTCGGGCTGTGTCATGTACACATCCTCGAGCAGCTTTCCATTACGAAAAGCAGTTTTGACATCCATCTGCCAGATTTCGTAATCATAAAAAGTTGCAATAGCAAGAAAAATTCGAATGGATTTAAGCATGTCAACTAAGGAATAGGTCTCATCATAGTCTATACCATGAACTTGCCTATAACCTTTTGCGACTAATCGTCCCTTAAAGGTTTGCACGTTACCATCCATGTCGATTTTCTTCTTGAAAACCCATTTGCACCCAATGGGTTTTACCCCTTTAGGTGGATCAACCAAAGTCTATACTTGGTTAGTATACATGGAATCCATCTTAGATTTCATGGCCTTAAGCCACTTCTCAGAGTCTAGCCCTTTTATAGCTTCTTGGTAAGTTGTAGGCTCATCTTGATCCATGAGCAAAACATCACCATTTTGAGTTACAAGAAATCCATATCTCTCGGGCTCATGGCATATCCTACCAGACTTACGTAGGCCTTATGTTACTTGAGCTAGTTCCTGACCCACAACATCTTGTGGTCTTTTTTCAGGCTCTATTATAGGTTCAGTGTTACTTTGTGAGTCTCGCACTTCTTCGATTTCTACTTTTCTCCCACAGTTTTTCTTAGAGATAAATTCTCTTTTCAGAAAAATACTAGTTCGTGCGACAAACACTTTGCCTTCACTAGGATTATAGAAATAGTATCCCTTAGTTTCCTTAGGATACCCTACAAAGTAGCACTTGTCCGATTTGGGTCCAAGTTTACCAGAAACTTGACGTTTTACATAAGTCTCGCAACCCCAAATCTTCATAAAAGGCAAGCTGGGATGTTTCCCAATCTATATCTCATATGGAGTCTTTTGAACCGTTTTAGGAGGAATACAGTTAAGCGTAAAAGCAGCTGTCTCTAGAGAATTCCCCCAAAAGGAAATTGGAAGATCTATATGACTCATCATAGATCGTACCATATCTAACAAGGTACGATTCCTCCTTTTTGAAACACCATTCCATTGTGGCATTCCAGGTGGAGTGAGTTGTAATACTATACCACACTCCTTTAGATAGTCATCAAATTCTTGGCTTAAGTATTCTCCACCTTGATCTGATCAAAGTGTTTTAATACTTTTACTAAGTTAGTTTTGCACTTCATTCTTGAATTCCTTGAACTTTTCAAAGGATTTTGATTTATGTTTCATAAGATACACATATCCATATTTACTGAAATCATCAGTAAATGTAATGAAGTACTGGAAACCTCCTCTAGTAGGTGAACTAATAGGCCCACATACATCAGTATGTATGAGACTTAATAGATCATTAGCCCTTTCATTGTGTCCAGTGAATGGTGTTTTAGTCATTTTTCCTAGCAAACAAGATTCACATATTTCATATGATTCAAAATCAAATGAATCCAAGAATCCATCCTTATGAAGCTTGGATATGCGCTTCTCATTTATATAGTCCAAACAACAATGCCAGAGATAGGTTGGATTTAAATCATTTAATTTAAATCGCTTAATGTTTATGTTATAGACAGGCATTTCAAGATCAAGAATATAGAGCCCATTGAACATTTGTGCACTGTAGTAAAACATTTCATTTAAATAAACTGAACAACTTTTATCCTTTATTATAAATGAAAAACCTTTCTTGTCTAAACAAGAAACAAAAATAATATTCCTGCTGATAGCAGGCACAAATTAACAATCCTCTAATTCTATTACTAAACCAGAAGGTAAAGATAGATAATATGTCCCTACAGCTAGCACAACAACTTTTGCTCCATTGCCAACTCATAGGTCCACTTCGCCTTTAGCTAGAGTCCTACTTTTTTATAGTTCCTACACATTTGTACAAATGTGAGAACCACATCCGGTATCTAATACCCAAGATGTAGAAGTTGAAACATTAATTTCTATAACATAGATACCTGAAGCGGAAGTCTCACTTCCCTTCTTCTTTTTCAGATCTTCCAAATAGACCTTGCAGTTTCTTTTCCAATGTCTAGTTTGACCGCAATGGAAGCATGTCCCTTCCTTAGCCAAACCCCCTTTTGGTTTCAGTGCAGAGGATTTAGACTTGGGCTTGCCTTTGGATTTGGAATCCTTCTTATTTTTACCCTTGCCTTTTCCTTTGCTTTTGCCCTTTTGAACCATCATTATGGTATTAGGCTTAGTCTTTTGTAAATTTTGTTCAGCAGTTCTTAACATGCTTAACAATTCTGGTAGTGGTTTGTCAATTTCGTTCATGTTGTAATTTATGATAAATTGATCATAACTCTGTGGCAACGATTGTAGAATTAAGTCAGTGGCTAACTCTTGACCTAGTGGAGCACCCAATCTTTCAAGGTTCTCAACATACCCATCATTTTGAGTACATAAGGCCCAACAGGGTTTCCTTCTGCCAGTTTGCATTGAAACAAGGCTTTTGTCACCTCAAACCTTTCATGCCGAGCTTGACCTTTATAAAGCTTCTTAAGATGCTCAAGCATGTTATAAGCTTCCATGTTCTCATGTTGCTTCTGAAGCTTAGAGTCCATGGTAGCCAACATGAGACAACCGACATCTAATGCATCATCATGATGCTTCTTATAAGCATCCTTTTGAGCTCAAGGGGTAGTAGCTTCAGGTTCTTGAGGAATAGGTTCCTCTAGGACATACATTTTGCGCTCATGTTTGAGGACTATCCTTAAATTCCTGTACCAGTCCAGGAAGTTTGTCCCATTCAATTTGTCCTTCTTAAGGACCAATCATAGTGATAAGTTATTTGATGTATTAACCATTGGTTATCTATGACAGAAATATGCAAAGTAAGTATTAAATTTAAAACATTTAATAAAGTCTTTTATTAAATGTACCTCCTATTATTTCGTTCAAATTAATAGCCCTCACTATTAATTCGGAAAGTCATATTGTTTAAGCTTTCTAGTGGGCCAAGATCCATATTTTACCAAGCCTTAAGTTAGCTTTGGCTAATCACTTAAAACTTAGTTATTTAGGTAAGCAACACTTGCCAATTGTATCATATACAACTCTTGGATAGTTAGGTGAATAACACTTGTTCTAGTCTATCTTATGAACTAAAGCCCAACTCTATACCTCTAGGTCTTAATCCCATTGAGATATCCTAGTTAAGTCGAACCCAATATTTGACATTCGGATATCACTATTATCCAGTCGCATCTTACCAAGATAAATGAGGTACCTTGCTTTGGCAAACCTACCTTTTGTTGATCGAGGCCTTGATGAGTGCCAAACATTGGAAGGCATCATTAATTATTACTGACTTAATATTTTAGATGAGGGATTTTAACTTAATTATTATCAGATCTCACCATAACTAGCCTATTTATTCATGCAATATATCTAGCATATCTCATATATCATATAAAGTAAATGAATAAAATAGACTACCGTATATCATATATCATGCAATGAATAGAACTATCACATAGTAGGAACACATTCTATCACATAATAAATGCATGCTCATCAATATCATCACATAAAGAAATCAAAATGTCACATAGTATGGCCCAAAATTCTATTTTTTAATGACATTCCTAACTAACTCCTTAGCTTCTCCTTGTTCCAAGCAAAGAATACTCCATTGCAATTACAAATTTACAACAGAAACCCCGAGTTACATTTTGGGGGAATTGAGATGAGAAGAGAATATACATTAGAGAAATAGAGGAAGACACGACACGCAGGTCGTATTTTAAAATCCGTCCATTAAAAACTCCAAGGGCCATACTATGCAACACATTCATGCATCATATGTAATAATTGCTAAGAAATATATGTAACCAAGATAAGGAGGATGATTGATATAAATATTTCATAACATATTCATCATAAAAAATCATGTTCTAAAACAGCGCCTTAAGAACAAAAACAATTTTTGAATGCTACGTCCAAACACTTTGAATAATTTTAATCATATCAATACAAATCCAGTCGTGTTTAAATTAAAGCATACATATACCTTATAGACTAGAATTAACTTAACGAATTTAAACTAGTCTTTACAGATTTAGAATTAATCACATTAATTCTATGCTGACTAGGTTATATGTTATTAAACGCAGAGAGCATCACATATTCAGAACAGATTCATGGGTTTATCATTCGAAAAACTCAGAATTATGCATAAAATAGATTTGAATATGAAGTAGAAAAATGCATGATCTTATTCATACAATTAATCTCATCAATTGATAATCAGATTCAAAATTCAGATCATATATATCATATATATATTTATGAAATCAGAACCATACACGAGTTTGCATATATCTCATATATATCTAGTTTAAACAGAAACTAATTTAATATTAATTTATCACATAAACATTCATCAAAATGTGTAATTTATGATTTAAATGGAAATAGATTTGACATGTATTTATCATATAAATATTCATCAAAGATAGTAAAACACATAATTAGAACTATATTTTTGCAAGAAGCTCTGATACCACTGTTGGGAATTCGGATTATTACATGCAGTGAAATTTTAAAATTTTGATCTGAAATCTACCTAGGATCCATGCAAAAAGCATAAATTAATGAATAGGGTTTTACCTATTGGGCACTCGTGTTTCTACTGATCAAAACTTGAGAGTGGATGAATCAAACATCGGTCGGAAGGTACAATATCTCTACGGTATCCACACAGAGTGAACAACGACCTCTCGCCCTCCACGAATCTGTTAGGATGCGTTTTTCTCTCTACGAATTAGGATTGGATGTTTTCTGAGTAATTTAGGGTTTGTATGAAGCTTTTAGCGTGTTCTTAAAGTGCTGCCCTCAAGTCCTTTTTTATAGAACTTAGGCAAGCTATAATCCTAGTCCTACTAGGATAATGCTTCCAAAATCCTAATCACACTTAACAACTCATCTTATCCTTATCCTAGAGATAATGGGGAGAGATAGGACTTATCTATTAATTATCTAATATTAGATAATAATATTATCTCATAATATAAATATCTTAATTATTAGATAATTGCATATAGTTATCAAATATTAAAATAATATTATCTCATAATATATTTATTTAATATCTGATAACATAATTATTTAATATTACATTAATATCAAATAATATCACATAATATATATATATAATGTGAATTTATTATTCTTAATAATAATATATATGCATGAAAATAAGTCCAATTAATTGGATATTAATTTAATTAAAGTTCAATTAATTATTGTCTTATTCCTACTTCTTTTGTGTGACCCTATAGGTTTTTACTACGTTGATAATGACTCATTATTGAGCCATAGATAGTGAGCGGTATCTAGCAATACATCACTACTACTTAAGTAGTAAGAATGTCTGTGATTCGACATCCACCTAATACATGATCAACATTTTGCATTATAATCCCTTTCTGTAATAATATCCAAATTGAACTGGAGGCATGGAATGTGTCATCCTGTCAATGTTCAATTTATATTTCTTGATACTGAGTAGACTTAAAATAAATGATTAATATCACATATTAATTTAATTGAGCATAGCTATGCATTTCTAAGTCTCACTCAATCAAGGGGCCCAAGGATATTTCTCTTTTATATAAAAGTAACAAAATCTCATCTACAACACTCACTTCCCTCTACATGATTTATGACACACCCAATCAATGCCCTACTTGTCATCCTGATTAAAGGTGATATAAGACAATATTAAAGTGAGTAATTCCTCATGTAGGGAATCGTAGTGACTTCAGGTCAAAGGTTCATGTGTATTTGTGATCATATGAGAATAACTTATGACACGTCTATCCATGGAATATTCTCATAGTGGGTTAGTCCAGTACATTATTTACTAGCAATGTACTCATGTATTGATTTAATATTATATATCCATGATTCGTAATCATCAGTCACTATAGATGCTAGTCTTGATGTATTATTACTATACTTTTCGTAATAATACTTGACTAGGGGCATTTTAGGAATAGCGAAGTTATTCCAAGAATAATTATTATATTAAGTTATAAATTACGCATAATAATAATAAAATTATAAAAATAAAATATAATAATTAAATTGCCTAAAATAAAACATAATACATTTTGTATAACTTCAATCATCTATATGATTGGTTCTAGGACACACACTAACAATAAGGTAGTATCAAATTTTGAAACTCAAATATAGGGAACTTTGGCAATCTCAGGTCAAAGGACCATAATAATGATTACTAACAATCATTCATGATACTCCTATAACGATCCATGTAGTATTCTTAGGGTGAGTCGGTTCAGTATACAAGTTCTCTAACTTGTACTTATGTGTAAACTTAATATCTCATATAAGTCATCACAAATGATAGTCTTAACATATCAAAGTAACCCAATCCACAATGATATATGACTAGAGACTTTTAAGAATACAATTATTCTAAGGTTATTATCATAATTAAATATATTATGCAGACAATATATATAAATATGATAATTGAAATTGCCATTAAAATAATATGATTCAAATTTACAATCATCAATGTGATTGGTTTTAGGGCATATATACTAACAAAGGGATATATTTGAAATGTTATTGTCAATAATATTTTTCAATGTCAAAGATAAAGAGTTATACGTATTCTTATTCCCATTAATTAATAATAAGGTTATGTATATAAGCAACGCTCGAGTTAGAGGTCCCAAAATGTATGTTATTATACCATGTGATCAACTGAATTCTTAAAACACTTACAATTCCTATAAAAGATTTTGTATTCATGTAATGAAATTGACTTTATCACAAATATAAAGATACAAGTACCAAATATAAGATCATAATTCTCCTATGATTAAAAGTTATAGCTAATTTTTACTTTGATTGTCTTGTCTTTCTATCCTTTGGCTAAATATGATCTTTTTTTTATATTGTACCTAAAAATACCTTATCAAATCATATATTTAGTTGAAATAGAAACTTTACATGACTTACAAAATATTTTTCTAATGCATATATAACTTTGACTTTATTTTTAAGAAAATATTAATTGCAATAAAGTTTACTTGAACTTGTTTATATTATATATATAAAATAATTGC
Source organism: Sindora glabra (assembly GCA_020226215.1). Taxonomy (NCBI): domain Eukaryota; kingdom Viridiplantae; phylum Streptophyta; class Magnoliopsida; order Fabales; family Fabaceae; genus Sindora; species Sindora glabra. The sequence goes on from CM035226.1 coordinate 112,598,583, forward strand.
TTCTAAAAATTAATAATTCCTTGCCATCTGTTTTGACTCTATCAACCTATGTTATTACAACAAAACCTCTATATATGTCAAAAGAGCATGTATACATATGAACATTTTTATTATATTAACTATCTTTTTAAAATCCTATAGATTTTTTATTGTAGACTTAAAAAAATCTAAATAACCTATGGTTTCATCTAATACATCATATAATTTAGTATTAGGACTATTGAATAATATAGTATATTATTATATGAGATAAGATAGTTACTATTTGATGTTTAGTTTTTTAGTGTACCTTATGAAGATTTGTACAAAATTGTTGCATCTTTAACTTTTTTTCGTTTTGTACAAGAATATTTAGGCTTAAAAAATAATTAATTTAATTAAAATATCCTCGCATATTAAAAATCAATAAAATTATGCCAGCAAATGAATTTGAAATATATAATTAGTTCAAAAAATCCTTCAGTAAAAATATCTTTTTTAAAAAATATAATAATATATAAATTGAAGACTTACACAATAGTAATAAATCACCAATACAAATACACAACACAGATATATTTGGCTATATACATTAATATGTATGCCAAAATGTATGTATAACAAATTAGTAAAATATTACTATAAATCATTTTAAGAACATAAATTTAATAAATTCCTCATATAAAAATTTTAAAATATATTAAAAATTAATATACACTATACAAAAAATATCATAAATATATTATAATGTTATCAAATAAAATTAAAAAAACATCAAATCAAAATATGCAATTTGTGCTCATTGCCAAATGAAACAATCATGGGATGCCAATCATGAAAGTTCGCCATTATTACAATTTCTTCAAATTGTGGCAATCATCTTTGTATTAAGCACTAGATAATTCTACCTCAACCAAGCATTACAAACTTCATTAGAGTCTATCAACGATCTCCTCATTTGCAATAGTTTCACTTCTGCATGAATACCAAACTTGCAATCATTTTCATGGACTATATAAACTCTTCACATCTTCATCACCACCATCATCATCATCAACATCATTCCTTGAACATGGAATCGAATCCAACTCTTGATCTCTCAGATTACTACTCTCCCATAGGATCAAATCCATTCTTATACTCAAAAATACCTATTTGACCAAAAATCATATTTCAACTTTAATATAAAAATGTAACTTCAATAGAAAGACAATTCATAATAGTAAATAAATAATAATTAATAAGAATTTAAATTTGGATCAAATCACAATACGTATGTGCATTTAGTATTTGAACCACTCCTACCATTATTTAAAAACGAAGTTGATTGCTTAGTTTATTTTGCAGTATCAATCCCTATATATAAACTATCAAACTAAACTTTAATGAAACTTGAATCAAATAATGGCTTTTTTGTTGTTGTCATTGCCCTTTTTTAAAAAAAATAAAGCATGTTAAGATAATTAATAATTACAAAATAATACATATTAATACATTATATTCATTATGTATAGCAAATTAATTCCCAATATATATGGCTATTGTTATATATGGCCCAAGGCATGCCAATGGAATTCTCGACTAATGATGTGGCAAGTTATTGGCAATGAATGGCGTTTTTATTTTATCAATTGCTAGAACACTACCCCATTATGTGTCAGTTACCCATTAATGGAGGCCTATGATCTCATTTTAAGATAATTGTTGATTAATGGAGGATTTTTTTTGGGTCACTTGCTCACACACTCTGGGAAATTAGTGCCCATAATTGCCATGTGGCTTTTGCAACCATCAGTGAGCATTTATAAACACACCTATCTCAATAGGCAAGGGGTTCATTTTTGCCAATTCAACATTGAAATATACATATTTCCATGTACTCTATGTTCCATGACTCTTCTAACCTTTCCAACTTTGCAGCCATCATTATTGCCCTTTCGAGAAATTCAAAGATGCCTTAACTATAGTTTCTTCCATCTAATAAGCAGACCAACAAGGCTATGAGAGTTTTCAACTAGGCTGACATGTTTTTGCCTACCAAAAGGATTTGTTGAAGTGCTAAAGGTTCGGATAGGTGATCATAGCTGAATTGCTTGCCCCTTATTTCCTCTTTACAAATTCTGTATGCCACTCATATGAGTTTATTATCATGCCCCTTTTGTTTATTTCGGGTGTCGTGGAGCTATTGCTTGCTTTTCAATGTTCTAACTTATAAGCTATGTACACGAATCCCGCTTCATAATCCTAAAATAATAGTTCTTTTTTTTTTTAATACAATCGATGGAGTGTTTTATTTTATGGTAAACATGTATATATATGCATATGTGCATGTATGTATGTTGTGTGTGTATTAATGAATGATAAGAAATGCTATGTGTAATTTCTTACAAAAGAAGGTTTAATATTTCCTTTTTTTATTAGATTAATTATATATTTCTATATATTGCTGGCACTAAAATTAAAAATATATAACTTTTCTTCTCAACAAGCAAAGCAAAATAAAATGATTAATTATCTAATGAAAAGCCTAAGAACGTGCTATCGCATGGGTAAAATAAAAAAATATACTAAAATGGAATTGATCAATCAAAAGTTGAACTATTTGAATGAGATTACGGCTGGAATATACAAACTATTGACCGTTGATTTGAACTGGAAAAATTAATCCTTATCGGCCATCGATTACTTAATTAATTTACATTGCAAGCCACAAGTTTGGCGTAGTAATTTAAACAGAAGTTAACATTTTATTTGATTTTAATATAGTTAAATTACAAGGAAATCTCTAATTAAATTACGTGGATGTCTGATCATCATCCTTAATATTTCTTGGGTGTCTCGCACTTAGGCAAATAATAAAAATAGTTTCTGGGTTCTTATTAAGTTTTAATTGTTATTCTCAAACTAGTCAAATTCATGAATTTACTGTGATTTTTCAGTAATTTATTTGAAATTTTAATGACATCTAGTGCCTCTCTTTTTCTTTCATTAATTACATAATTAAAAATATAAATAAAATATTAAAAAATTATACTAAATTCTTTGGTTAGTTTAAAAATAGCAATTAATACTTAATAATGACTCAGAGTTACTGTTATCAATTGCCTGATGTTAAGTCATCATGCAAATCATGCCCAACAGACATACATTTTCCGTACAAAACATTAAAATGTCAGAAGTGTTTACGTCAATTTGCTGCCACACCTTATTACGTCAGCTATTGATGTCAACCTTTTCGGTAGAAAACATTGCTAATGTCAAGCCACCTTTTGGATTTCCAGATTATTATTTCACATAAATTATATTCACTTCTTCTAATTATACACTTAGAGTACATTAGATAGAATAAAAAAAATAGGATGCAAATAAAAAAGGAAATAATCAAAAACTTTGTTTGATATTTCACATAAATTATATTTTGTTCCTCTTATTATATATGCACTTAATACTGGAGTAATAAAATTATGGGGATTGAATTAAAATTTTGAGAGAAAGAATATTAAGTGTGAATGAAATATAGCAATATTTCACATATCAATGATCACATAGTAAATATTTTGAGTTCATCCTGTATTTTTTGTTTCTAAAATTAAAGAGGATTTTCACCTTAAATTCTTGGTATCTATTTTTCTTCTATTACTTTAATTTTATTTTTCCATTACTTATATGTATACTTTGATCCCAACTACACTTCTCTATGAATGAAAGAGTATATTGTGTCTCTTTACTTTATTACAAAAGAAAATGTTATGATAATAGAAGAAAATAACGTCCTTTTAAAAAAGAGAAAATTATCATTTACTAAAATTTTTATATTTAATATAAATATATAAAGTATTCTCCGTAATCTTAACTATTTATAACTATATTCTGAAACATACGGACTTTATGTCTGCCTATTTTTTCACGGTCAAGTGGTTTCTGTGTTGAATTGAAACTGTTGTTTTTCGTGGTTGTCCCAACTGCCTAATTATGCACTTCAGAATTCATATGATTAAGTTATAATGTTCCGTGCATTTGTTCTTTGTTTCAGGAAGAATAAATGCGATATCTGTGAGAATTTATGACCGATGTGATAACAGAAAAAAGCCTCCTTACAAATGATACATCATAACTTTTAAAATTTTAGAAAGGATATTCTTACACAGCTAAATACACGTAGACGGGAAACAGGTAAAGTGGAAGTATTTGTGTGATGTTCCATTGTTAAAACAATAGGATATAATTACGAAATTATTTTCTTTATTTTTAAGTGGCTTGTAGAATAGGTCATTCCATGGTTGTTGTTGATAGAACAAAATGATGCTAAGCGACTAGAACAAGTAACTGTTAATGAGAGAAAGATTTCAAATTAGATTTGGATGACGTTTTCTTTATGCATACAGAATCAGATGCCAAAAGTTGTTCGGCTGGGAATATGCAGAACAAAATCATCGTTAACATATCAGTGATATTGACTTGTTAAATTGGTAAGAGAACATTCAACATAATGTTGGGTTGATCCCACTTTGTGGGGACAACCTTCATCAAAGGATGAATGCGGGTTGAATCTAGTCCTTTGAAGACACCCATGAACACAAATAAGACACAGTGCAAGGGAGAGCATAGGTTCTAACTTTAATATATGTGCATCCATAGCTGAAGACTATTTTTTTCATATTTGTTGTGTACATCTGAAGTACTCATTCTCTACCCCTTTCGACCTTCTTAGTTGCTTATCTTGTTGCTTGAACGTTGGAATTGAGAAATGTGTAAATTTGCTTTGTCTTATGTTGGTTTTTGATTACCCTCACAGTTACGTTATTATTCCCCCATGATTTCCTTGAAATTGTTCCTTCCTACAGAGTGACATATGAGATTCCCTCTGTCAAAGAAAACCAAACCTGTGGATTCCAGTATGCATTCTTCTCTTCTTTTTACTGGATTTTCTATTACATAATGTAGTATTGCATTCTCTTCTTTTTGCCGTATTTTCTCCCGTTGGTCATAATTGGTTGTTATGTCCTTGCTCTTGTACTTATTGCTGATATTTGTCATGACTCATGAGACTTTTAATGATTGCATTGAGGTAGGGTTTTAAATATCGGACCGCATTCTATTTTGCGGGCGCAATATTTCGGATGCGGAAGCCAACGCAACTGCATTAAGCCGATTTTGCGCTGTGATTTTTATTCACATCCTTTGCGGCGTTTAAGGACTCCAAAAAGATGCAATTGCGGTCCATTGCAGTCATAACGGAGCGCATCTGTCCGCATCGAAGAGCAATTGAGCAAATAGTGCTCTGCAATCTTCCCAAATTTGTTATTGTATAACAAAAAACAAAAGACAAACTTGTGCCTCTTGAAGGGCTCTGTTCATTCATCAATATTTGCCAAAGACATACTATGAGAAGATATTCTCAACTTCGTAGCTGAAAATCTTCATCATTCATCAATATTTGCCAAAGAAAGGAAGAAAAAAAAATTGAAAATGAAAAAGAAAGAAATAGAGGAGAGCATCGACGCTTGCAACATAGACAACAACCAACAATTCATTCTCATTCTAAAGACATAAAAGCTTCAAAATCAACCATTTTAGCGTCCCAGTTAGGCTCAAAAGCAGTTATGTGAATTCCCTCTGTGTTTTTCTTCCAAATTTGTGCCTCTTGAAGGGCTCTGTTCTTGATTTTTTTCCCTTTTTGGGAAAAATGAGATTTAAAATTAAACACCACTTTTGCTGAGACAAAGAAAGAGAGAGGGGAACACTAATCGAAAGAGATAACGAAGCCTATTTCCTCTTTCTCTAATCCTCTAATCCAGAATGGGTTCTCCATTTAGAATAGATTTTCTAGAGCATTCTGTGTTTAAGCAGAAATAAAAAAGCCTCTCTCATCACGTTTCATCCAACACGTGTTGCTTTTAAAAGGAAAAATGTGCAAGTTCTTAATCCAGCCATTGATGCCCACTTGACACGCACACCTAATTTGTTCCCGCTTCCCCCTTTTCCCTTATTTAATTATTTAAATAATTATTAATGAAAATTTCACACACCGCATTTTATTATTGAATTAGAATCATTAAAAATTTTACAGTTTACATTTTAAATATTTAATAAAAATACAATCTACCACTAAAAAAAAAATTAAGTAATAATAACCTTGTTAATTAAATACATATGTGCATTTTTTTAAGCTATGGTGTAGCTAATATTATTTTAAAATGATTCTAACAACGTTGTGTTAGAATTAAATTATTTGACTATTCACTCCATTTTTTAATTATTATTATAGTTATTTGGTTAAAATTAAAAAATTTTAACTTATAAAATATGATTGTTAATTTATTTTTCACCTAGCAATATTAAATTATTAAGAATTATAATTTATTAAATATACAATAATAATATTAAATATTTCTCTTAATATGTGCACATTTTATAAAAATTTACGGCCTTAGTAGCCGCAATCTGCATTACAATAGAGACATTAACCACAATTGTAAAAAATGCAATGCGACTGTATCCGTGACTGCAATCGTAATTTAAATCCTTGCACTGAGGGAACTAATCACCTTGTTAATCTCTGCCTGCTTCTGACAATATTCATTTTATTTGGGCTCTTGGAATAGCTTGCAGGGTCACTTGGCTAGAAAGAGCTCGTTGAATTAGTGCTGCTTCAATGATGCACTAGACGAAAGATCAACATAAGACACTTGCATGCCTCATATGAAAACATGCTTGGTTTTACATTGAGATGCTAGCAGTTAGGACAATTGTTCATCAAGAAGGCAATCTGGTAAGTTTATGAAGATCAACCTACTTGATCTTTGCGGGAAAAGAGGGGGAAAAAAAGGAATTATAAAGTCTTCCGATGAGAAAAACTGACATTCTGATTGTGCGAGATTTTGTTATTGTCCTCAGATAGTTTTACCGAGGATAAAATGGTGTTGAATGATTATTGATTCTTTAGAGGGAGTGATCTAAAAAATTTGGCAAATGCTATCATAGTTTATAATGCTTATGTTACCACTTTAATTGTTGAAATCGAGGTTCTAAATTGTGGTTATGGTCGCATTACATTTTTTGTAATTGTAGATTGTTAGGAGGAAAAGGATATCATCAATTTCCTCAAATTACATTGGTATCAATAGTTACTCAAAAGTATATTAGGAAGAGAAAGTATATTTATTATATATATATATATATATATATATATATATATATATATATATATATATATATATATATATATCAAATTCCACTACCTAACTTACATATATTAATTTAAATAACCCTTAAACTTCAACTCATTAATACCCAACACAACTTACTAGGCATCTTTAATTTTATCATATTCATGTATTCTATAATACAGAATCACACACATTTAGATATATTAACTATGAATCACCCTTTTACATCTATTTAAATTTACTATTTCCAACATCTCCCCTTAAATTTAAATATTTTCTTTTTCAATCATTGGTGATAACTTGGACCACAATTAGGAGGGAAATCTTGCATAGCAAATACTTGTCTTCTTGGAATTAATAGTACATTTTCATTACTTCCAGGTTTTTCAAACTCGATTTCTTCTATTTTGATCTTCAATTCCTTTAGCTCATTTATGGTTTCATAAAAAATTTTCCTTAATTCCTCATTAGAATCTTCCAAATCATTTTTGACTTCATCTAATTCTCTCTCATTCACATATTTAATAACAATGTTATAAAAATATTTTAGATGGCTTATCACACCCAGAGCAACTTCATTTTCAACTTCTTTCTTTGTGTATGCCTTAACTCCATATTGTTCATGTCTTCAAAATTTTTCTTCAAATATAACTTTTGCTAGAAAACTTGGTTGATGATTGGTACCAAACTTGTCACATACATACTTTATTGGTGGCAACTTCAACTTTTTCTAGTAACTCTTTGAGTAGTGCTTTAAATTGAACAATCACAACAAGAGGCTCTCCATTCTCCATTCTTGAAAAAAAAAATTAGCTATTGCAAATACTTTAGAGGTTTTTCTTCCCAACCTCACTATCCCTTGAAGATTTCTTTCATCTTCTTTTCCTTGTAGAGTTTGGCTCATGACTCGTATATATTAAAGATACATATATATATCAAACTCCACTCTCTTACAATATTCATAAACACCTAGCCTATATATATTAATCTAAACAACCCTTAAACTTCAACTCATTAATACCTAACACAACTTACTAAGCATCATTAATCTTATCATATTATTGTATTCTATAATACATGAATCACATACATCTAGATATATTAACTACGAATCACCCTTCTCTAATACATGAATCACACTTTTACATCTATTTCAATTTATTATTTCCAACATTGTAAATATTGCAGAAGTGAAAAAAGTAGATTGCAGACATTGTCGCTGTGAAATTTTGTATTGTACACACAATGCATAATAAAATACGTATATAACTATTAATTCATATTATTTGATATTAATTCTTTCAATTTAACACTATAATATTAAACCAAATAAAATTTTCTTGTAAGTAAAATATGAAAATTTTCCACTTTTGTTTTTTCAAAAAAATTCACAAATATAATTGTATCACGACTATTGCAGCCGTTGTGGCTGTAACAATGATAGTGTGGTGTTGCGGCGGCAAAACATATACTATAATACTTGTGAATTGTAATAGTGCCACAATTGCGGCAGGTATAAGATCAATCAAAAGCCTGTGAGCTGTATATGTCAGGTGTTTAATTTTAATATACTTGTATCTATCTTCCACAAATTTTTCCATGATGATCTGACCTGCTGTAAACATTTGTATGTTGAATCTACGAAAGCAAAAAGGCACATGGAGATTGAATTTTCATTTAAGCAAACATTTAGCTTTTGCATCTTTAAAGATAATTGACTAAATAGATATGTCAAAGTGCGAGAGGTAGGTGTTATGGTTTCATGCTGATTTAAAATTAAATTTTTCTTCGAATTTTTTTCACACATTTTGTCCAGGTTTGTAAGTATTTTATTTTATTTTTTTGGATGCAGTAGAGAAGAGCCAATATGGTTGGTTTTGGGTCTTCCCCAATGGTGGCTTGAAATGCCACTAGAAGTATGTTCTTCCCCTGGATACATTTCAAAATCTCAAACAAATGTTCTTTAAGAAGAAAAAGGTGGAAAAACACCCAATTCAAGAGGAGATCGAAAATCAGCTGAATATTTGATTCCTCTACTGTCTATAACTGACTGTCATAAAATGTTACTTCTGGTTGTGTAACCAAATATTTCATAATGGCTTAGCGTGAGAAATTGAGAACTTCAACTCCGATGACTCCAGAGTTATTTGCACAATGAAGAAGAAGATGCAACTTTGGCTGCACAGCAGGCGGAGAGGTCGAGCATGAGGTACTTTTTTTTTTTCTTTTCCTCTATCTCGTTAACATGTGAACATATCTGCATGCTTTCTAACGTTCAAATTAGTATCATGGTAAAGTTATTCAGCGGAGACATATTGGCACCCTTCTGTATTACTATCACAAAAAAAAAAAAATTGAGGAAACTGCGTCCATTGGTTTTCCAAAAGATATTTTCTATGGAAAAATTTCATTTTTGTTTATATATAATATGAAACAATAGCATGTGCCTTTATATATTATGATTAAAAAAATACCTAGAATCATAATAGTGGAGGAAGACAATTTGCTCTTTGGAAAAAGAGAAAGTTGTCTTTAACCAAATTTCTTACATTTAACCATGGTTTTAAATTGCGGTTGCGGTCGCGGTTGCGATATCACATGATGCAAAAAAATACAAAAAAATGTGGCCATCACGAAGCGCAATTACGGAGAAATACGGATGCGGTGTGGTTTGCAACTGCAATATTGCAGGTGATATTGCGATTGCGGACCATTTTTTAAAACCTTGCATTTAACATTAAACATATTAACTATTTTTCACTATTTTGATATTTTATAACTATGTTTATACAAAAAATATTTTCTGTCAAAATAAACAGAGCTTACATGTTGTTGAACATTTTCGGAAAGGCATGAATTTCAATCATCTATAAAGGCAAATATCTTAGTTGCTTTTTGTTCTAATACTAACCATGTTGAGGCATGCGACAGGTACCAAGGAGAACCAGAATCCGATGACACTGAAAATTTGGTTAGTTTTTGTCCCTCTCTATGCATGACTGTCTGAGTGTATATAATCAATCATTTGCATTTGGCATGGATAATATTAAAACCTGATCAGCAGCTAGGTAAAGGTAGATGCAAGATACCTGATATTAGAAATTTGTAGGAATCTAATTATATCACGTCAATGTGATGTGTTTATAAAGAAAAAAATTGTTCAAAAAAATTTGGACTGTCATTGGTTATTTATACCAGTCCCTCTCGTCTAATATGTTGCTTAGATTTTTATTTTATTGTTTTGTTCTTGCACGGTTAGGATTGATGATCTTAAATTGATCTATTTGGGGTATGTGTTAATAGGTTATAACTGATGTATAATATGAACCTATATCTGCATACACTAACTATATTGCTTAAGACATGGCTTACAGGAAATTTGGATTCGCTTTTCATTTGTTTTCCATGTATTTTAGAAGCCAACAAGGTTATAACTGTTGAGGCTCAATTTGAGAGTGAAGGAGTTAATGCCAATGATCATGACGAATTGGAAATGGACGAGTTGAATGAATTACATAGGTGTTGTGTCTATTTCCAGACTCAAAATGTTTGTTTACATCTTTATTTGATGTCATGTAAAGTAAAGGTTATTCTCTAAAGTTAATTCATAATAACCTTTCAGGTACATTTTATTTGATGCATTGTTTTAAATTGTGGCGCACATGTGTTGCAGCTGCAATATTGCGGTTGCGGTGGGTGCCGTAACCGCATTGGGCCGCAATTGTGGTATAGCTATAATTAAGAAGTATTGCAGTATGTTGTAATCGCAGCACACTGCAATATTGCTTACTGTTGTAGCCGCAAAATACTCATTTGTGAATTTTTTTAATAAAATGAGAGTAAAAAACTTTGATATTTTACTTATAAATAAATTTTATTTGATTTGGCACGATATTATGTTAAATTAAAAGAATTAATAAAAAAAATCAATAATAGTTATATATGAATTTTATTGTACATTAGGTAAACAATACAAAATTTCACGGTCTGCAACTTCTCCAACTAGTTACTTTTGCAATATCCACAACTGCAAAAAATATATCACAGCTGCAACCGCAATGGCAACCACAATTTAGAACCTTGATTTGATGTCATTGAATTATAGGTTGATAGTGAAAATGGACTATCAAGTGCACCACTTGAACATAGGCAATACTTACACTTTGGTGTCATTTCATTTAGATTTAGGTGTTTATTATTATAAATATTCTGCCCTGACTCACTGGGAGGTTTTATTTACTTTTACAATGATTACCAACTTGATGGGCCCTTCTTAAGCCTTGCTTTCACTTGTATGCTTGCACACCAACTTTGTAATGCAACTATGCAGACCAGCACTTATTAATCAGCTTTGGTGATGGTGAACTTTTCTATTTGTGACAGGTATTAAGGTGTTGACATCTCTTCGAATATTGAGCTTGTAGAACCATCAGAAGAGGTAATATATGGCGTTAGGCAGCAGGTGCGAAAATTGGTTGTATACTCTTATCGTACAAACTTCTTTTTTTTTTTGGGTATATTTTGGGATTGCTATTCAATTGCAAATAGCAAAAAAGAAGGCATACCGCAAGATGCTTATTTTTTTTATTCACATTACCCTTTTCTATACAATGTTTTTTATTTGAATTCGATTTGTTAAAATTTGGTGATGTTGATTTTGCTTGTCATGTGGTGGTTAATTTTCAAATTTGAATACATTTTTTAAATTTTTTTCAAAATTTTCCCATGGATTTTTTATGGGATTTTTTTTTTAATCTTGACTAATTTGAAGTGGCTTTTTTTATGGGAAAATCTGCAGGAAACTTCCTAAATTTTTAAAATTTGTTGCAAAAAATCTTGGGAAATGATTTCCCACGGGTTCGGCTTTCATAATTTTTCTTTTTCGGGAAAGCAAAAAAATACTGGAAATTCACGAGAAAGCCGTGGGGAAGACAGTTTCTAATCAAATGCATTCTTGTAATATGAGAAAATATGAGTAGGGAATACAAAATAAAAGTATAAAAAAGAATAATGAATAGTGAATAAAGAAGAGAAAAACAAGGAAAACATGGGAAAAAAACATTTACCCTTAGGCTCCATTTCAGAAATTTTTTTTTGTGAAATATAGTTATAAAATATTAAGATGAGGGAAAGTATTTTGTTTGTTTAATATTAAATATGAAATGTTTGGGAGAAAACAACTTTTTCTGTTTTTAAAAAGAATTTAATATATATATGTATATGAAATCTATTTATGAAAATACTTTTTAATGAAATAAATGGAACCCTTGTTTCTAAGGTCTTTAAATGAGTTTACATTTTTTTTTGGGTGAAGTACAAGGGCTAAAAGCCCAATAAAGAAAAAAAAATAACTAAGAAACAACAACAGGATGAGTCCTAGAGTCTCCAAGAACAACAACAATATAAAGATGAGATGTATGAGGAGTGTTCATGTTGAAACCATGAATGCTAGGGTCAAGCAAGAGACCATGATTAGCCAGCCAATCTACACACATATTACCTTCTCTATAAATGTGCAAAACTTCCTCTTCCCACACCTGTTTTAAGAGGCTCTAAATATTATGAATCAGCCCATTACTGTTATGATAAGGGTTAGATAAACACAGAACCAAAGCCTTTCAGTTACACTCCAAACCCTAAACCACTTATAATCCACAAATGCCTCCCCAATGCTCCACATAGAAAGATGAACAGTATCCACGGTTTAGTAAGACTATAAATCGAATTTGTAATCATGTCTTAAATTACTTCCCCATGATCTGCCAAACTAGAATGGGATTTAGCAGCTCCATTTATATAAACGTCCACCTCGTCCTTAGGAGAAGGAGGTTGCCAAGCAATCTCAATATTGGCTAATATCCTACGGTACCATTAGATTTCTCATGCTTTTTAATTAAAAGTGCAAAATAATGACTCATAAAAAAAAGTTAAAAGCCACTAAATAGTGATGTAGTTGTCAGGTTTTTGATAATATATGGAAAGTTTCAAATTTGAATCTCTTGGCCGCTAATATACTAAAGAAAAAGGAAAAGAAGAGAAGTGAAGAAAGTTAAGAGATATTAAATATATCGAGAACGAAAATGAGTATACTCTTATAAAGGAATAGAAAAGGATAGAAAAATCAAATAAAGGAGCAGCATGTCAAGTTATTTTATCAAGAACAGAAAAAAGTATGATATCTTCACGATATTTTATCATGATCCTTCTCCATGTTTTTTTTATAATCTGATAAACTGTTTGCAGGTTACAACCACTGCATCATATATGGTTGCTTCCCCTCCGTAAGTCGTATAGCTGTTTCAACTTCCAATACCTTCAATATAGCGCTTTCATGAACTGAGTATGACATCTTCTTCGCCCCATACATTTTATTATTTGAGCATATTCCTTCACTATGGTTTTTATAATCTGATAATTGATATATACCTTCATCATACTTTTCATAACACTCCCTTATCTTGCACATTTGCCTATAAACATATACAAACATAAATATACAGACTTTTAATGAAGGAATAACAAGATAAAAAATTCTCAGGTGATGAGATCAAAAATTGAGTTCCAATTATTTATATCCACTGGATTGGATTTTATAAATTTACTGCAGTACCATATATTTAATGGCAACCCTTGATATACATTTGGAAGCCAGTTTTATGTCTCAATTTTCATGCATATAGTATTACTGTAACAAAATATTTCATTATATTGAGTATGATACTCCCACTATGTTTTTATATTAGACCCCAAGCATTTCCTATCATAGTAACGCCTGATTACTTTTATTCTTAATCAGGAGTGCTATGTCGTAACGGACAGTGTTTCTATTTTCATATTCTATCTTCTATTTTCACTCTCACTTTCTTCCTAAAACAAAAAAGAAACGAAGATTTTATTGTATAACCATTACAGTGGAACCTTGTCTTTGTTGATCAGTGAAAAAAGAAAGAAAGAAAGCATGTTGTAATTTTTTTAGCACGTACTAAGCAATATATGCAGAAAATTTTCTTAGAAAAAAGCCCTTTATTAAATAGTCTATAAAACAATAGCCAGTGTGATGTGAATTTAAAGGGAGTCAATCATAAGGAAATAAGATAGGAGGAGAGCTTAATCAAGTGCATTTGAATTGTGTCACATCATTATCAAATTGGTGCCACATCATCAAGGAGGTGGAGCCACATCACTGTCACAATCCATGTCATTGCCACATCATCAAAGGTGGAGCCACATCACCGCCACATCAACCACAATCCATGTCACTACCACATCATTTTGGAGATGGTGCCACATCATTGCCACATCAGCCATAGTCCTAATTGGCACCACCTCATCTCATTTTCTATTATTTGGTGTTTTGGGCTTTATTATAACACTTGGACTCTTAATTTGTAATTATTTTGTACTGCATCACTTTAGAGTATTTTGGACCTATTTTGGGCTTTATTTGAGCTCATTTATCAATTAGGGTTTTAGAAAGTCAATAAGGAGGCTTGTTCCTTATTCTATCACAATTCAGACATTTTGAGAAAAAGTTGATTGCTTGTGAGGGTTTTCTCTCTAAGTTCTTGTATAAACTTGAAGACTTATCAAAGGGCATTCAACCTTTGTGGCGTCAAGTATATCTCTTATTGCTTCCAATTCTTCCTCTTTTCTGAAGCATGGCGGGAATATCATTCTTTTTTTTTACTTTGATTGCATTTGATTTGGGAAAGATCCAACAATTTCACATCACAGTGTTAGTCCTCTGCGTTAAGAAAATTATTTTGTTGACTTCTTCAATGCCTGTCTTCAACAAAAACTATAGCAGTGGTCCAAAATACGTAGTGGTCCTTCTATAGTAAAGCAACTTCATAAACGGAGAAAGGTATGTGATATATGATCATTCTTTTCCTTTCGTCTCTTGAAGAGGACAATGGAACAAGTGAACAACCAGAAGCTTCTCTTGAGGACATCCTCAAGCACAAATCAAAATCAGACAAGAATATACAATGAATGGGAAGATCCCTTGGCATCTCCCTATCCCTTTTGCGAAATTATTATTGTCCTTGTAATTTTTTATACTGTTAATTTTTTTCTTATCTTCCTTTCTTTTGCATTCTTATACAAAAAAGAGTGGTGCTGAATACACTTTATCTCACATAAAGTGAGTCTCATATAAGAGGGTGTCTCCCCCAGAAAATGACTCCATTATTTTTCATTAAAATATATGAGGCCCAGACTCCATATTTTGAGGCGAGGTACGTGGAGTGGTGTGACGGGGTTGATTTGTCTCTAATTCTTTGGAAAATGACTCCATCATTTTTCATTAAAAGTGGAACCCGCTAAGATTCAATTATAATAAACTAAAGAAGGAATTTATGTAAATATATTTCAGCAAGTGCAGTGAAGATAGTGGGATATATAGTAAATAATTAAATGGTCAATAAAGATTCAATCAGTTCAATTTACAATGACTTAGTGAGCGGCGGGCGCATTTGTGGTGTGGCTAACATAAAAATAATTACTACACGGTTTGTGGCTATGTTTCCAAACTTGACCATTAATTTGGTCTACACCCAACTTGAAACACAATAATTTCAGCAGCAAGCGACGAAGACTTAGTGCGCGTCTGGCATATTTTCTTGAAGAGATTACGAGTCTCCCTTCTTTAATTACTTGGTTTGAACCCCAATGTGAACACAAAGATCAGTAGCGAATCTGACCTAATATTTTAGAGTAAAAAGTTTTTTAGGAGATAAATCAATTTTGTAAAAATATTTTAAAATTTTTTAATATAATTATATATTATTAATATATAATTTTAAAAAATTTGGGCAGTCAAAACCCCTTATGCCCCAAGGAAACTCCCCTAGACAATTATAGTTTCAGAACTAAAAGAAAAAGAGTAAATATTATAATTCGTTTGAAATCAATTTTTATCAAATTTGATTCATTTCATTTCAATAAAAATATCTTTTTAAAGTTAGGTAAAAATGATAATTTTAATTCAATTGTAAATGAATTTTTTGTTTGAAATAAATCTAAAAATTAATATATGTAATTCAATTAAAAAGTAGATATTGATGGTATCATGATGAATACTATACTAGAAAAAGATTAAAAATTTCCTATACAACATATATGTTAGGCCTATTGAAATAAATTCTAGTGAAATTCTTATTAAATTTATGAATTTTATAATTGGATAAAAAAAACTATAAGTGAAATGAATGAAGTTTAATTAAATGTCTTTTACTTAAATTCAAGCACATTTTTAAAAAATTGAAAATGAAATGAAATTTTATATTTTTTTATCATTTTTAATAGGGGGTTAAACTTCTTTCTAACAAGCTTTAAAATGTATGTATTTTTTTCCTAAATGTTATATATGATAAATATTTGTATGTTAGCAAAGGCAAATATCCTTTGATTCTCATGTCAAGCACCGATGGCAATATGATTGTATCGGAATGATCAAGCTGGTTTCCAGGAGATAATTTGGTACAGAGGTTCCTATAAAAATGAGATATTCCCCGTCTTTGAGTTTGTGGGGGTCCTGAGATAAGTATTGGCTAAACTTTGAAAATCTTACTGCAACAATGCTTTTCAAATCCTCTAAGACATGATCATTATTTTGCTGTAATAATTCTTGCTAAGAAGAATGTCCATGTTGCGGCAATTCCACCCAGAAGATAAGGGGTTATTCCTACAATACATCTTTGGATAATGTTCAAGGCTCTAGGTTGA
Source organism: Sindora glabra (assembly GCA_020226215.1). Taxonomy (NCBI): domain Eukaryota; kingdom Viridiplantae; phylum Streptophyta; class Magnoliopsida; order Fabales; family Fabaceae; genus Sindora; species Sindora glabra. Next base: position 112,615,457 of record CM035226.1, read on the forward strand.
GTAGTAAGCACAATTTTTAATTTATTATGAGCTCAAATGATGAATTCCATAAATCTAGCAGGTCAATGATCTTAGCAATAATTAATATGACTTAACTAATTAAAAGATGGTTTTTGAAATATTTTGTTTTAAAAATAAACTTATTAAGTTAGATTACGACCGTGCTATGTTAAAAGAAAAATGCTTCTTCTTTTTCTTGGGTTCAAGTGAATCAAGTATTCATTTTAATGGATAGTGAAGTTTATAGAACTGTAAGGAAATAGTGAGCAACAAATTGAGCAGATTTCAGTTTGGGTGCAAGGATGTGACTGACTTTATCTTTAGGCCAATAAAAGTAGCATTGCTCACGTTAAAAATAGGCTGTGCAAATGGTGTTACTTATTCTGTATATAGCATTCTCCATAATAATAAATCTGTAGAATTGATTAAATTTCAGTTTGGGTGCATTGTATATGACTGACTTCATCTTTCTATTGGCTGGGAAAAAATATGTTAAAATTATTTACTCATAATGGAGCCTAATTTAGGCTAGTAATATGAAGGTGAAACCTTATTATATATAATTATTCGTTACTATTGTAAGTCATAAAGATAAAAGTGGAAATATTTTGGGTGGGGTATTGCAATATGGAGAAAGTAACGGATTAAAAAGTTAGTCAACGGGAAACTGAGTCAATCATCAAGAACACACATATTATTTTTCAATTCTAAGACTACATGCACTAACGTTAAGTTGTAATTATAAAAAAAAAAAGAATTTATTAGTGATTTTAAATTTGATTAGTTATCGGTGAAAAACTTTTAACACTTTTAATTAATAAGAAATAGACATATTATTAAAAAATAATGAATGAGAATATTTACTAACTATAAAGAATTCAAACAACTTTTAATATTGTGACAAAATATATGCTATAGAAAAAATAGTTTATACTTTATACTGATCACAGTTGTTGTCAGAAATAAGTCGTCACTATTTGGATGTAATTATAAGAATATATAATCACAACACAATTTATCATCATAGTAAATTATACTATACTAACGATTATGGGGATTGGAGAATACCCAATAGGTTGCATTCATAAGACGTGGCAACCACACACACTTCTTGTTGTCATTATGGCTTTTGAATTTTTTTGGCAGAAAATGCTTTAGTTTTTTAATAATTAATTTTATTTTACTTTTAGCATTAATAATAGTAAGCATTATTATCAGATACTTTGTATAACTAATATGTCCATATCAATTATTACACTAAATTAAAAAACAATTTATAAAGTAAATTGACAAATGATATACAATAATATAATTATAATACATTAATAAAATTTTATTATAATACCAATATCCATGCATATAAAACCCTAAACCTTAAACCCTATTTCTTTTATTTTTTGCTGATTTAGTGAAGTGAATCTACGCATACCAATAGAAAGAAAAAAGCCTAGGCATTTTTACGAGAGGCCACTAATAATAATCTTAAAAATAAAAATAATTGATTTGAACATGAAAGTGAAGAACTACTTCAAGGATATCATGAAAACAATTACTGTTATTATTATTTATTTCCTCCATTATGAAGTCACCTTTAGACATTTAGTCATCTGCACTTTTTCTTTAAAGCCTTGAGGCCCACATTAAACTCCCTGCTTGTATTATGGACATGTAGAAGTGCTATCAATAATCTTTGGATTGATTAGAGTTTATTTTCTATCTTACTCAAGAAATCATAATTACTATTGTAGCATGAACAAGAACTAAATATGCTGTAAATAATTAATTAAAAAAATGATTTAGATGGAATTCATGTTTGGATTTGAAATTGCGCTTCTTGCTTACAATTATTTAATATTTTTTATTATTTACATTCTCATATTCTTGTCACTTTAATTTTTTAAAATTATGTCTTTTCATTATTTAAAATATTTTTCCATCATATCTTTTCATTATTTATATTTCTCTTACTTTATGTTTAACTAGGTATAAATCTTTTAATATTTTTTTAAAAAAATTATGTCTTTCCATTATTACCAATTTTATAGTTTTTTATAATTTTTTGGTCATTTTTCCTACTATTTAAAATTTTCTTAATTTGAAATATTTTTATGTTTTAAGTATGATTTTTTTATTATCAAATCTTAGAATAAAAATTTTACAATCACAATCTTTAAAATCGTATAACAATTATTAAAAGAATTTGTAAACAAAACTAAAAAAATAAATTATTCTATATAATGTAAACAGAAACCAAAATTAAAAAAATTAGAATTTCTTCAAAACATAAACAGAAACCAAAAATCACCAAAATATATCTTATTATGTTTGTCTCGCCTTACAAAAAAATAAATATTATGTAAATAGCAAGGGCCAAATATATAAATTGTTGTGTAAACATATGAGTAGGGTTTTAAAAAATGGTCCGCAACCACAATATCGCCCGCAATATTGCGGTTGCGGACCACACCACGTCTGCAATTGTGCTCTGCGACGGCCGTATTTTTTCGCATCACACGATATCGCAATTGCGATCGCAATTGCAATTTAAAATCATGCATATGAGTATTGCCAAGAAACAAGAAATTGAAATTAAAAAAATTAACCAGATATACATAAATTGGAACTAAAGATTTAATAGCAAGCAACAACTACAAGTAAACAATATAAATCAATTTAATCCAAAGGTTGGGTAATATACATCAATTGGAACTAAAAAATTGATCGAATTTGTATAAAACAAAACTAGAACATGAGTTATATGATCATCTTGGCAACTAGTCACTACTTAAATAAATTGGGCTACCACAATGTAAGAATAACGGGAGAAGAAAAGGCAATGGTAGGGAGGAAACAACAACACTATCTAACCTTTTCACGAAACCGTTGTAGCAAAATATGGGAAAAACTAAAAAAGAAAGAAAAAGAATAATGATGAAAGAGAATACTATAGAGAAACATACATTACAATGCAAATGTTATTTCCCGTTGAGCTTCTATGATCATGTGATAATGGCTAAAGTGACATTCCACCAAAATTTATGCTGTAGATCTATATCAACGACACTTTTTCAAGTGTTGGTATAACTTTTTTTTTTTTCAATTGTCAACATATCATCTTTGAGTAATTGGTACCAGTTTGTGCCCTTTTAATTTCTCAAGAACCCATAGTAACAACATTTGCCATCAGCATAAAGTGAAAAATTAATTTTAAGTTTTTCCAAAAAATCCTACATCGATGATTAGGTCATCAATATAGGGTCTAATCATCAATATAGGGTTCCTAAATAATTGGTGTTAGCTTGTGGCACATCATTTTCCAGGAATCTTGTATGATGACTTTATCATTGTTATATATATTTAATTTTAATATTTGCATAAAAAAATCTACAATAATGATATTATCATCAATGCAATGTTCTATAGGAGTAACTGACACTAGCTTGTGGTGACTCATTTTTTTAAGCAACCTATAGCAACAACATAATTATCAATATAAGTGCTCTTATCATATAAGGGAGTGTTTCAATTTATGTGGTTCTCTACAAACATTATAATAGTGACAATGTCATTATAATACATACAATTTTCTTACCTTTTTTTAAAGAAAAAAAGAATAAGATGCAATCTTTTAAAGAAAAAAAGAATAAGATACATTGCATCAGTGATTTTGTTATCAATAAAAAGTATACTTATTTATTTATTTATTTACTCTACACCCATGACATTGTCACCAATATATAGTACCGAAAAAAATGGCATCAAGGCTACCAGCTATAAGGCTTTATTCAATATACCGATGACTAAGAAAATATCGTCAATATAAGTATTGTCACTGTATATTGATTTTATTGTAGTGATGAATAAATAATAGTATAAAATTGATTTATACTAATAATAGATGAAATTTAAATTCTTATTTTATTTGAAAAGCTTCATCTTAAAATTTGTGTATATTTATTATTAAATAAAACTATTTTTTATGTTTTTAGCTAGAAAGTAAAGGGTTATTGCTAATCTGTAAACTTTATGTTAAACTTTGATAATATAAGCCAATGACGTCCTTTTTTCATGAAACAAAATTCTTTTCTTTTAATGATGTTTAATTTAAGTGACTTCAATATGTTTCTTAGGGTATCATGCCTTTTTATGTATACAAAATTGGATTCTTAGTCCTTACGTGTATTCCTCCAACTTAACCACTTCTATTTTGGGTGGGTCATTGCACCATGGAGAAAGTGGAGAGTTAGTGGCGGATTAATTAAAAACTAGTCAATGAGAAATTGAATCTATCGGATTGTGATATGACTACAATTCTCTCTATCTTCAAGAACACAAGTCTTAATATTCCAATCCTACTGCTATGGATGCCCTAACATTTTAGTGTAATAATTATAAACGAATTAGAATTTTATTTATTTGAAAAACTTGATATATATTAAAATTGCATATATTTATTTTAAATAAAACTATGTTTTATTCTTCCAACTAAAGAGTAAGGGGTTAACGTTAATCTGTAAATATTACCTTAAACTTTGATATATGTTTATCTTGAAATAAAAATCTTGCTATTGAACTCTTTTCAACCGAAGAAAAATCTTCAATATTGCAATCAAAGCCACAGAAAGTACAAAGCCTTCAATTTAATAACTTTAATGAGAATGCATCATTTTTATTTCCTAGAAAATAAATAAGATGAATTTTAGAAAGAAATAGATACGATTTTTTTTTAAATTGTGAATTCTTATATAAAAAAGCAATGCGTCCTAGAATATAAATTTTATTTTATCTCTCCAAGATTAACAGAAAATTAACAAAAGAAAATGAAAAGGATTTAGATTGAACCTAAGGATTTGCGTCAGCTTAGCAATGTTCATGAACGAAGCTTCCTATTTAAAGCCCTACAACGCTTGTTGCAATGGCATCTACAATTTCCTTTGTACTTTTGATGATTCTGCCTTTTTTCTTCAGAGATTTCAAATCCATTTAGCTTATTTGAGCTTCTCGTTGACAGCTTGCCACTCGCAACAAAAAACCATTTCAAATTCTTATTCTTCGTATAAGGGAAAGTCAGGATACGAATATGTAAGGAAGCTTTTTTTAATAATTATAGAGCATTATGGTAGTGAACTAAGAAATTGTTTACAGCTTGTTTGCTGATTTTGTCTCTACTTTTACAGTTATTGCACAACACCTGCAAAATCCACAGCTGGAAGGAGGCAAGTTCTTGTTGTTCCTTCAAATCCTGGGAACGTTCTCTTCTCACAATGAGACACCTCTTGTTAATGCTTTACTTTTCTAGCCTCTCGTACTGGTATGTTGTATCTGCTTTGAGTTCTGACGGAGTGGCATTGTTGACGCTGCAAATACATTGGACTTTTGTGCCTTCTCCCATAGACTCAAGTTGGAATTCTTTTGATTCTACTCCATGTTCATAGGTAGGAATCCAGTGCAATAAAGCTCATAATGTAGTCTCCCTTAACCTCACTTCTTATCCTATTTCTGATCAACTAGGACCTAAAATAGGACATCTGAGTCACTTGCAAACTCTTGTGATGACTTCTAATGGTCTATCAGGAGCAATACCTCTATAATTAGGCAATTGTACTAAACTTGAGCACTTGAATCTTTGTGACAACATATTCATTGGAAAAATACCACATAGTTTAAAAAACTTGCAAAATTGAGGGAATTGATTATCTCTTTTAATTTGCTCACCAATGAAATTCCTGAGTCCTTATTCCAAATTCTTCGTTTGAAGGTTGTGTTTCTAGAGGAAAACAACCTTAGTGGTTCAATTCCCAACAATGTTGGAAATTTGACTATACTCTCAGCATTATCTTCATATGATAATGACTTGATAGGAATCATTCCCTCATCAATTGGTAATTGCTCCAAGTTAGAAAAATTGTATTTGACTCACAACTGACTAGAAGGAATTTTGCCCTAAAGCCTTAACAATCTTGAGAATCTTGCAAAATTATATCTTAGTTATAATGGTTTTCATGGTATTATTCCATTGGGTTTTGGCAAGTGTCAAAATTATATGATGTGGATTTATCATTTAATGCATATAATGAAGGTATTTCCTTAAATTTGGGAAATTGCAGTGCTTTGACATATTTAGCCATTGTTAATGGCAACTTGAGGGTAGCATACCACCTTCCTTAGGCCTCTTATCTAAGCTTTCTATGCCTGACATTTTTAGGAATAATTTATCTGGAGGAGTACCTCCAAAAATTGGTAATTGTAAATCTTTGCAAGAGTTGTATTTGCAAGACAATCAACTTGAGGGAAATATTCCCTCGAAGCTAGGAAAATTAAATGAACTAAAAGTTCTACATTTATTTTCCAATAACTTGATAGGTGAGGTTCCTTTAGGCATTTGGAAAATTTCAAGTTTTATAGATGTTAATTTAGTGTGTAATAATCTTTCTGGTGAATTGCCTATGGAGATTACAAAGCTCAAGCAATTAAAAACAATATCACTATTTGACAATCAATTCTTTGGAATCATACCTCAAACTTAAGGGATTAATAGTAGTTTAGTTGTCTTGGAACTTACAAATAAAAGTTCACGAGCAACATTCCACCAAATTTGTGTCATGGTAAAACAATGGTTCACTTAACTCTGGGGAGGAATTAACTTCAAGGTAGAATATCACTTGATGTAGCTATTTATCCAACTTTCAAATGGTTGTCTTTGTCAAAAAATAACCTAATTGGGCCTCTGCCTAATTTTTGGAGTACTAAAAATCTAACCCACATCAACATCAGTAACAATAACATTAATGTAATAATCCCACCACGACTGGGAAACTCTACCAATCTTACTGATGTTAATCTTTCAATGAATAAATTAAATGGGCATATACCATCTGAGTTAGGACAACTAGTTAACCTCCACAAGTTAAATCTTTCACATAATTACTTGGAATGCCCTTTGCCACCTTAACTTTCTAATTGCATCAAGATGGGAAATTTTGACATTGGATTTAACTCCTTAAATGGCTCTTTTCCATCAAGTTTAGGTAACTGGAAAGAGTTAAACCTGTTGATCTTGAGGGAGAATCAATTTTCTAGAGGTATCATGTATTTCTTATCAGAGTTTAGAAATCTTTTAGAGCTACAACTTAGTGGAAATAATTTTGGAGGAGAAATTCTAAGTTCAATTGGAGCCTTGCAAAATTGAAACTATGCATTGAATCTAAGTGCAAATGGATTAGTTGGTGAAATCCCTTCAGAGATTGTGAAACTAAGGATATTGCAAAATTTAGATATCTCTCTTAATAATTTAATAGGTAACCTAAATGTTCTTAAAGAACTCCACTCTTCAGAACTCTCTTCATTAAATGAAGTCAATATATCATACAATTCCTTCAGTGATCTTATTCCAAGATCATTGATGAAGTTGTTTGGTTCTTTTATATCTTCATTTTTAGGCAATCCTGGGTTATACATATCATGTTTGCCTATAGATGGCATGAATTGCTATAAGAATAGAAATTTAAAGCCATGTGACAACAATTTTACTCATAAAAAAGTCAAAGTAAGACCAAAATAGTCTTCATATCACTTGGGTCCTCACTATTTCTCATTAATATCTTGTTAGGTTTATTCTTCTTGTTGCTTGTGAGAAGATCAAAGCAGAGACGACAATAATCTTTTTTCAAGAAAATCATGAAAGCTATAGGGAACTTGAATGATCAATATGTTGTTGATCAAGGAGCCCGTGGAGTTGTTTATAAAGTAGAAACCAGTGTGGATAAAATTTTTGCTGTCAAGAAATTTGAATTTGCAGAGAGTGAAAATGAGAAAAAGGAAAGCATGATGAGAGAAATAGAAACTATAGGGAGGATTAAGCATCGAAATCTTGTCACATTGAAATACTTTTGGTTGAGAAAAGGTTATAGTCTAATCTTTGTATGACTATATGAAGAATGGAAGCCTTCATGATATTTTGCACAAAAAAATGCACTATTCTTCGAGTGGAATGTTCAATATAAGATAACAGTGGGAATTGCTCATGGATTGTCATATCTCTACTATGACTATGACCCTGTCATAGTGCATAGAGATATCAAATTAAAGGTGATACTATTATATTTTGATATGGAGCCTCACATTGCTAATTTTGGTATTACTAAACTTTTAGATCAATTTTATGCCTCCATTCCATCTATGACTATTGCAGGCACAGTTGGGTATATTGCACTTGGTAATTTAATATTCTACTTATATTCTTCATTTTTATTTATTTTTTAAAATAAAATATTAAAAAATTTAATTATATATTACATTTACTTTGGTTTGTGATAGAGAATGCATATATAGTAATGAAGAGTAAGAAGTCAAATGTGTATAGCTATGGGGTGATTTTGCTTGAACTATTAACACAAAAGGGAGCACTGGATTCTTCATTTTGAAATAATGAAAACATTGTTGGTTGGGTTAACTTTGTATGGAAGAATACAAGAAACATTGTTGAGATTGTTGACTCAGACCTTGTAAATGATTTATTAGATTCAGATGTATGGAAACAAGTTAATCGAGTATTTTTGGTGTCTTTGAAATGCATTGAAAAGGATACATCTAAGAGGCTCACAATGAGAGATGTTGTCAACTAATTAATTATTAGATAGCTTTGAGCAAATGAAAAAATGGTTATTAATGTTACAATTATCTTTGTTTTTCAATTTTGACCTCTTAGTAGATCTATTTGTAGTTTAAAATAGTTAATTATATATGTTTCAAATGTTACGCTAGTTATGAACTGTTAGGATTGGGAGCCATATGAGTGCAGCAGAATAAACCAATCCCATCCACCGGATCCATGCAAAAATGTTAAATTGGAATAAGGGTTCATTCAATACCTTTGTTAATGACTCTAGAACTCGGTTGTTGATCACCTCTTCAGCTTGCTTTCGGCCGAAGACTTTGAAGTATCCATACGAACCCATGAATGTCCACACAAACACCGGTTAGAATTGATCTCCTTTCATCTCGTAGTGCTAGCTACGCCTCTTCAGGGGTTTTGGTCAAGGAGAGGTGCTAGGATTTTTCTATGCCTTTTGGGGTGTGTGAATAATGATAATCATATAAACTATTATTACCCAACAAGCTTATTTAAATAGGTGCATAGAAAAACCTAACCTATTTGGGCTTTATTCCATGTACAATTATAGGCTTACTATTGGGCCTTATAATTATAACATGAATTCCTAAATGTTAGGCCCAAACAACTTGGTCCATTAATTCCAAATTCACTAGGCTTTAAGTGTGCGACCCTACAGGCTCTCATTACGTTGGCAATGACCATTGATCATATTAATGATCATAAACAATGATCGGTGTCTAGCAACACATCATTATTACCCAAGTAATGAGAAAGTCGATGATTTGACTAAACCTTTACACGTGACCATCACCTATGTCCTTTTATCCTATACATCTAGATTGAGCACGAGACATGGACCGTGTCATTCCCGTATAGCCCAATCTTAAGATTTCTTGATTCCTAAGTAAGCTAATTGAAACAAATGTAATCGACATCCCATGTCAATTCATCTGAGCATGGCCATGCATTTTCTCAGCTTTATTTAATCAAGGGGCCCATAGATGTTACTCCTGTTATATAGGAAGGATAAATCCCATCTTGATCACACAAACCCCTCCGCATGATATGTGACATATCCAATATCTACCTTTGCATTCACTCAACCATTAGTGATATAGAATAGTATCAAAAATATGAAACTCACATGTAGGGAACCTTGGTGATCTCAGGTTAAAGGACCATATTAATAATGATCACTAAAAACCATTCATGACACTCATATAACGATCCATGTAGTGCTCTTAATATGGGTCGGTCCAGTATACAAGTTCTCTAACTTGTACTCATGTGTAAACTTAATATCTCATATAAGTTTTCACACATGTTAGTCTTAACATATCAAAGCAACCTAATCCACAATGATATATAACTAGGGACATTTAAGAATACAATTATTCTAAGGTTATTATCATAATTGAATATATTATGTAGACAATATATATAAATATAATAATTGAAATTGCCATTAAAATAACATGATTCAAAATTACAATCACCAATATGATTGGTTTTAGGGCATATACACTAACATGAACTTGCAATAAATAGTTGTCTTTCCATCCTTGTTTTCCTTTTGCATTTGTTTTGCATTCCATTGGTATATTTTTGCAATGTTATCCTTGTCTTATAATATTATATTGTAATATCCTAGTACTAGTGACATTTCTTTGTGAGTCACATCCAGAATCGAAAGAAGGAAAATTAGGCCTTGCATTAGAGCTATCTAGCTTTTCAACCTGTTCAATTTTTTAACCTACCTATGCAATGCACAAGTGTTAATTTTTTATCTACATAAGAAAAAAATAATAAGTATATAATAAAAAATTATAAAAATCTAATTTATCATGTTTATTTTGTAACTATGTATTTAAATTTATAAATAACAAATTTTTGTAATATCATAAGAGTTAAAGTATATAATATGTAGTCAAGTAATTTGATTAGATTAGATTCTTAGCTTATTTGGAATAATTTTTTTTTTACACTGATATCATTCAATGATATTGATGTTCAAGTTGTAATGAATAGTAGTGAATAGGTAAATATAAAAAAAATATTTAATGAAGTAGATAAAAGAAATAGAAGTAGTGTATGAACTATAAAATATGATATTTAATTTAAAATAAAATACCTGATAAATTATATAAAGCTTTTGATAAAATTTAAATAGATAAATTTCTTTTAATTTATATTTATTCTTTTAAAAGTAACATTTAATTATGTATTTTTATTAGTACTTTATAATTTAAAATTTTAATTCTGTTAAAATATTTTCATAATAAAATTAAATATATCATATTTATATAAATGTACACACACGTAATTTAGTGATATCTGCATGTAAGTTATAAAATACTAAAATGGACATAGAAATGAAAAAAATTGAAGAATATGCAATATATTAATTAATAAGAAGAGAAACAATGGTGAGTTGTAAAGATAGAATAAATAACTAAATAATTCAAATAAGTTAAAATTTCAACTTATTTAAAACAAAAATTAATAAAAGAATAAAATATATGATGTTCCATCTACACTTCTTAATGATGTCATTACCATATGAGCCACAAAAAAGAAGAATGGTATAATATTAAAAAAGGAAAAGAAGATATAATGGAACAAATAAAAGGAATATGATATGGTTTCGATATTAAGTAATAAAAGAGTTAAAAAAACATGTGATTAAGTAAACTAATTACATCAAATTCTTCAATTGTTTCCAAAGTATTTTAATAAAAATAAACTATGTTATATTTTATATATATTACTCAATGATATTAGCGTATGGAGTAAAGACATTTATTGGGAAAATATGCTTATTGGTTAATCAATAAAGAAAAGGTAATAAAAGCTTAAGGGGGCTTAACAAAGTTAAAAACTTCAAGGTTAACTTATGGCATTAGTTTAAAAGAAAGAAAGAATGCCTTAATCATGTTTGTGCATGCATGTACAAAATGTAATCTCAAAAAGATTCAAAGTAAGTTCTAGTGAAACAAATCATGGAAGAACATCACACAAGAAGAAAAGATAATAACTTAGCATAAATTTTTAACAAAAGGCTCAAAATCTCACAAGGTGGGTCATGCTACCAAATTTAATCTACCAATTCAAAATTTATCACTACATCAATTAATTTCAAGAAGCAATGTTATTTATTCAATCATGTTATAAATCTTATCTAACTTCAATTGAATCCTACTTATGGAAGTGCAAAATCTCCATTAATGGAAGACAACTAAAAAGGACTCAAAATGACTCAAAAACAAGTGAAAAATACTTTTCTTTTAATTTTTTTTTTAAAATTGAAAAGCATTAAATGAAAACACAAAGCAAAAAGTAAATCCTAAAAGTCTTCCCCCTACACTTAAATTTTACATTGTCTTCAATGTAACGTACATCAATATCATCAAGAACAATCATTAAGAAAGATAAAAGGACATGGAAAATAAAAGAGAAGGGTAAGAGAAAGCAAATTTAAATTGCTTGGGTTGCCTCCTAAGAAGTGCCTTTTTTTAGTCTCTTTTGCTAGACCATGGCTTCCATATCTTCAACTAGGATCTACATAGGGATTGTCTACCTCTTTTGCTTCTACATTTCTAACCTTTAGTTCATCCATCAAAAAGGTGTTATAAAATTTTGAATCATCCACCATAAATGTGCCAAGTGTTATTCTTAAATCATTCTTATTTCTTAAATTTTCAACTTCATCTAGTAAAACAAATTCAACATGTTCAACAATATCATGAGAGTGAGAATGATCAAGGTAAAGGCACTTTTTTTCTTTTTCTAGTTCTAGTTCTTGTAAAAGTGAAATGTCTTCATCATCATGTTCTTTTTCTATTATTTTTTAATGAAGATTATTGTTTTCATTTAAAAATGTAGAGATTTCATTAGAAATAGAACACTTAACAACACCATCTTTACAAGTGCATTCATCACTATCAAAACAATTCATAAATTCAAAAAATTCAGAAAGCTCAGCAAGTAATTCATCATGGATAGCATTAAAATGTAATTCTGAATGATGCACAACAAAATCCAAAATTACAAAATTGAAGATAGAAAAATTTGAAATAAAAACATGCAAATTAGGAATAACAAAAATAGCAGTAGAAACAGCAGAAACAAAATGAGGAAAATCATGCACTAAAGGCTCCAAAATGCTAAGAAAGCATATGGAATTCTCTTGCATGTCTTTAGAAATATCAAACTTGGCTATGTTAGTGTATATGCCCTAAAACCAATCATATTGATGATTGTAAATTTGAATCATGTTATTTTAATGGTAATTTTAATTATTATATTTATATATATTATCTGCATAATATATTTAATCATGATAATAACCTTAGAATAATTATATTCTTAAATGTCCCTAGTCATATATCATTATGGATTAGATTGCTTTGATATGTTAAGATTAGCATGTGTTGTGACTTATATGAGATATTAAGTTTACACAAGAGTACAAGTTAGAGAACTTGTATACTGGACCAACCTATCTTAAGAATACTACATGAATCGTTATATGAGTATCATGAGTGATTCTTAGTGATCATTATTAATATGGTCCTTTGATATGAAATCGCCAATGTTCCCTACATGTGAGTTTCATATTTTGATACTATTCTATGTCACTCATGGTTGAGTAAATACAAGGGTAGTTATTAGATATGTCACATATCATGCAGAGGGGTTTGTATGATCAAGATGGAATTTGTCCCTCCTATATAACAGGAGTAACATTTGTGAGCCCTTTGATTAAGTAAAGTTGAGAAAATGCATGGCCATGCTCAGATGAATTGACATGGGATGTTAATTACATTTGCTTCAGTTAGCTTACTTATAGATAAAAAAACCTCAAGATTGGGTTATACAAGAATGACACGGTCCATGTTTCGTGCTCAATCAAGATGTTTAAGGCAAAAGGACATAGATGATGATCACGTGTAAAGGTTTAGTCAAATCACTGACTTTCTCATTACTTGGGTAACAATGATTTGTTGCTAGATATCGCTCATTATTTATGATCATTAATATGATTAATGATTATTGCCAATGTGATGAGAGCTTGTAGGGTCGCACACTTAGAGCCTAGTGGATTTGGAATTAATGGACCAAATTGTTTAAGCCTAATATTTAGGAATTCCATGTTATAATTATAAAGTCCAATAATAAGCCCATAATTATACATGGCACAAAGCCCAATTAGTTAGGGTTTTCTATGCACCTATTTAAATATGCTTGTTAGGCAATAATAGGATTATTATTCAAGCATCCTAAGCATAGAAAAATCCTAACACCTCTCTTTGACCAAAAAACCCTTGAAGAGGTGTAGCTAGTACTGCGAGGCAAAGGAGAACAATTCTAACTAGTGTTCGTGTGGACGTTCATCGGTGATTCACAAGTTCATGTGGATACCTTGAAGTCTTTGGCCAAAGGGAAGGTGACGAGGTGATCAACGATCGAGTTCTTGAGTCATCATTAAAGGTATTGAATGAATCCTTATCCTAATTTAACATTTTACATGGATTCGTTAGCTAGGATCAGTTTGTTCCATTGTGCTTATTTGGCTCTCGATCCTAACAGGCTATAACATCATCAAACTCTATAGTTAATGTTCTATCTTAGACATTAATTATAGTTTTTGCTATCTTAAGGAAAAGCCAACCAAGAATGATTAGTGGAAGAATGCTTGAATCCTCATTTTCCATTTTTAAGATATAAAAATCTACTGGGAAGATTAGTCCATCAACCTGCACTAAAATATCTTCAACAATTCCCAATGGATAAATGTTAGATCTATTGGCTAATTGAACAACAACCCTTGTTTCTTTCAAAACTCTTAAATTTAAAGCATTGAAAACAAAAATAGGCATGACATTTGTGGATGCTCCTAAGTCTAACATGGCATGCTCGATTTTTGTTTTTCCTATGACGTAGGAATGGTAAATATGCTTGGATCTTTACATTCTTCTGGTAAATTTCTTTGGATTATTGTAGACATATTTTCCCTCACACTTACTTTCTCATCTACCCTAAATTTCCTTTTATTGATGCATAAATTTTTTAAAAAGTTAGCATACCTTGGAACTTGTTTTTATCAAATCTAGTAAAGGTATGTTAACTTCTCTTTTTCTCAAAGACTCTAAAATCTTATTCTTATCTTCATTTTTCTTTTGATGAAAAAGTCTTCTGTTTGGAAAAGGAAAGGGGATAGGGAAAGAGTCTACCTCACTGTCACTACCATTTTTCTATTTTACTAGTTGCTGCTGGATTTCCTTTTTTGCTTATCTTTGTTGATTCTATTCTGGTTAATCTTCTTGTCACCTTCTGGTTAAATACTTCTTTCTGGTATATGGCTTGTTAGTTGATCACTTTCTATTGAATGCTTTAATCCTGGTTGCAAGGGGTAAAGGTGCATTAATTTCTCTACCATTTCTCAACATAATTACATTCACCACTTCTTTATTTTTTTGTATTGCTACAAGATGGTTGGCTTGATCTTTGTGCCTTAAGATCACTCAATGTTGAAGTCAATTGGCCTATTTGTATTTGCAAATTTGTCATGGTAGCTTTTGCTCTCTGCTGGAATTGCAAGTTACTTGCTGTTATTTGTTTAACCAGCTTTTCAAATGGTGGTTAAGAAGATGATGAATTCATTTTTGGTTGAAGGGTAGCATTTGGTTGCATTTTGGTGAATGCAGGAGGATGATATTGGTTCTATCTTGGATTGTTGTTATACTTAAAATTTTAGTTATCCTTCTAGCCAGAATATTAATTATGTTGCTACTAAAATTAGTTGATTTGTGGCTATTGATATGGATACTAGTTTTGTTGCTGGAATGAAGGCTTTCCAGGGAAGATAGCTGTTGTATATGTTGAAAGAGGAGGAGGAGGACACTTATCATCTTGTAATGTAGGGCAACAATTTGTTAGATGAGTTGGGCAAGAGCAAATGCCACAAACTTTGGCAAGTGTATGAGTCCAAATTTTAATTCAAAGTTAGCATCTAACTCAAGATATTGAATACCTAAAGGTTGATATGTGACATCAGAGGCAGCTAATTTCTTTAATGTTCTATTATTGTTTGCCATGTTTTTTGGTTTATCTAAGGATGCAAGAAAGCTATAACCACTTTTATTTTTATTCTTACAAAGTGAATGAAATGTCCTATCAATTTCAGAATCAAATTCACACAATTTAGTAGGATTTCTTCTTGTTATGCATAGCACCACGCAGAACATAATAGAAATGCACTATAGAAGGACAAAAACAATAAAATGTAAAAGCACTATGAAAAATCAACCTAAACGCATCTAATTAACCTATTTAGATAATTTTAAAAATAATGAAACCACCACAGAAAGTTTTCTCCAACTATACAAAATCAAAAAATGCAATAAAAAATTTTAAAAAATTAAAAAAGTGGCCAAAATAAGGCATTCATGAGCCTATGGCTAGTGACTTTTGATGAGAAAAATGAGATCTAATTATCGTAAAAATTTCAGCTCAATTAGAGGTAGGATGAAAAAGTCATGCCCTAAACAAGATATGATTGCAAAATTTTGTAAAACTAGGTTTCTTGGAGCAAAAACCTTTGTTTCAATGTTTGATAATGTTTATTATGATAAAATATGATGAATAGAGGTAGAGGTATGAAAAAAAATAAAGAATGCAATGGAATCCAAGATAAAGCAGAAAACAAGAGTTATCATAAAATGCAAGAAACTCAATTAGTGGATGCAATTACCTGCTAGAATGCTACAAGAATGATGTAATATACTACTAAGAATGTGTATGAAAAAAATAATGTTAATTATGAGCAAAAATTATAGAATGCAAAAGAATGCAATGAAACACAAAAAGAAAAAAGAATGCAAGTTGTCATAAAATGTAAGAAACATAATGACAAAAGCAAAGACTAATTGGAATGCTTGATCAATTATGTAATATATTGCTAGGAATACGTATGAAAAGATAAATTCAAGAGGACCTCTAGTAATAGCACCAAAATTTTGATGTACATGCCGCAATGCACCAAAATTATATTAAAACTGGTTGCTGAAAAATAATGTAGAATAGTAATTTAACCAGGTCGTACCCCTAGTGATCCTTTAATTTTATCCTTCCTAAATGATTTTCTAACAATATATGCACAATTGTTGAATTATTTATGCAATGAAAACAAAGAAAACTAATGCAAATAGATTGATAATGTAGAGAAACAGAATGCTGGCAGAAATAAAAATAAAAATAGAATGCAATGATAAGTTGCATGCTATTTATGTAATTTTTGCAATAATAAAATACAAAATTAGGGGGTTGGTTGCATGAAATTAAATGATTAATAAGCACAAAAATTAAGCTTAAAATAGAAGTAAAATAGAAGAGAATTCAATGAAATTAAATAGCTGATTCAAGAAAATTGAAAATCCTAATTTAGATTAATCATAGATCAATTAGGATTTGACTATTTTTAATTAATTCTTTAACATTAGATTATGCAAAACCCCTACAATAATATATGAATTCTACACTAGATAACTACCTAGGATTTGATCAATTAAGATTGGCCGATTAAGCAACCGTTATAATTTCTACACTAAATCGAAATTAATTTAATGATAAAATTCGATTAAATTGAGAAATTAAATTAGAAACCTACAAATCAACCTCTCAACCCTTTGATTCTATGTGTGAAAATGTGATTTACTAACCACAATTCATGAATAAAATAACAAAGAAATAAAAAATGACAAGGAAAAATATCAATTATACCAAATCAACATCTAACACAAGCAATCTCAATAATTTAGCATAAGTAGATAGGGAAAGAGGAATAATTAAGAAAATTTAACATTACAAATTATAATCTCATAATCGTCAAGAGGAGAGCTACAAACTCCTTGAATCAACCTTAGAAAATTAGCTTTCCATGGTTGGAAGACAAAAGCTTGACAAAGAAAAAAAAGAACTATATTGTTGATTGTATGATATGTTGCCCACCCCCTCATCTCTATTTATACTTGATAAAATCTATAGAATCCCAATCCTAGTTCTTTTAGGATTACAAAAATTAAAGCCTGGCTGATCCTAGTCCTATTAGGATTACAAAACTTAGCAATTTCTTCTAAAAGGTCCAGTAGTAAAATCTCGTTGGTCTGACTTCCATCTGATGAATGACCCCCAGAACGACCGAACTAGGCTTGGACCATAACATAAAATCTCTCTCTTAGCTTTCCATCAATATAAAATTTGCCTC
The DNA here is from genome assembly GCA_020226215.1 of Sindora glabra. Taxonomy (NCBI): domain Eukaryota; kingdom Viridiplantae; phylum Streptophyta; class Magnoliopsida; order Fabales; family Fabaceae; genus Sindora; species Sindora glabra. The sequence goes on from CM035226.1 coordinate 112,633,336, forward strand.
AATCTAAGATTTGGAGCCCAAGTTATGACTAAAAAATAGAAATAGTGTCAAAATCCAACATTTATCAAGTAAATTCAAAAACTTGTAAAATCAATCCAAAATTATAAAAAAGGTCTATTTTGTAAAATTAAGCACATTTAAATCTAAGAGATATAAAATAGCGAAAAATAAAATATTAAATATTTTTCTCATTAATAATCCAAAGTAAACTAATAGAATAGTCATATAAAATAGCCTTGGGTTTGTAGACTTTATGAATTACTTCTAGATATGAATGGGATGGACTTATCATTTCTTATCTATTTTAAGTGTAGGCTTATGTGTGCTAATTCATGTGGGCTCAGGATCATACAATCATAGGTTTACTCATGAAATTGTGGCTTATTTTACATTTTTTAATCTTTCAATTTGATACTTGCTTTGAAACTCTTAATTAAGATAATCACTTATTTGTCTATAACTCTTCACATGTTTAATTAACAATTCTTAATGCTAAAATGTTAATTATGCATAAATTATAATGCTTTAAGCACAAGCCTAAACTATACACTAAAAAATAGCTTGATGAAATTAGAGAGATTTGGATGGATAGGTATTTTCTCAGTATCAGAGTTAAACCAAATGTTCTTGAATATGACTAATAGTTGTAATTAATCTTGTTATAAATAAGTTGCTGACACAATTAATTTGATTATAGTTAAACCTATTGTAAACAAGTTGCTAACAATTCTTAAAATGAGTGAAGTTTTAGCACCCATTATAAATTTCATTACCCAACTCTCAAAATGAGAAAAGCTTTGGCGATGAATTGCAAATTTCATTGTATAGCTTTCCTAAATCCTGAAATGATATCTAGGTATGCTCATTCCAACATGAAGGTGAATCTCATTTGTACTATATTTTTGTTCACCAATATATATATATATATATATATATATATATATATGCATGAGTGAAGCTTTGTATGCTTGTTGCTAATTTTTTAGAGTTGCATACTCACTAGAAAAATACATAATTTAAAAGTAAGGGTTTGTTTGGTTTAATTTTTTTTGTTTGTATAATTTAGTTTTTAATTTTATAATCTACCATATTCTATAAAGTCATTAGAGATATTGTTTTCTATTTCTGGATATGATATTTTGCAAGATAGAATAAGAGAGGAATAATGAGAACCAAAATGAAGGAATTAGTGGAAGAGGTTCGGGTTAGAAAGGAGGATTAGGGAGGGGTTTAGGGTTTGGTGAAGGGCAAAACATACTATATTAGTTATTTATGAAAACCAAAGTAGTATATCTAAAATTAGATATCATTTTTCTTGTAAAAACCTACTTTGAATGTCATTTTTTGTGTCATTCACAAATGATACAACATCAAAAAATTATATATATATATATGTTATTGTCATTTTTTTATAGTTTTATAATAGGTGTTAAATTTGACATGCATTATTGCTCAATTAAATGTTAATAATAAACTGATATTTAATCCCTTAAATACTTGACATTAATCACTTATTTTGTAGTAATATTTGTAAAAATTCTAACATATTTAATTAGCGGTGGACTTAAAACCTAAAGATTAGTGGAAGTAACTATTTATATTATATTTTAAAATTATGAAACACATATAATTAATACATTTTATATTTTTAATAACAAATGATAAAATTTGATAAAAGCTACATACAATTTTTATAAGAATAAATAGATTTTACTTTTGTCAATAAAGTTAAAATATCATATATAATTAGAAAATTAATATTCCTAAGACTAAATTGTAAAAGTAAGTGTAGAAATATGTATAAAAATAGGTCTTATATATATATATATATATATATATATTTAGGTTTAATTTTATTTTTGATCCTTTTAATATTAAAATTGACTAAATTTAATTCCTTTATATTAAAAAAATTGGCTTAAAGTCAATCTTTTTTGTCAAATAAAAGATGGAAGCACCTATTGTGACAGGCCAATAGCTCTCTAACTGAAACTGTGCGACACATGCTTAACATTTTTGGTAAACCTACTAGCCTTTCCACTAAAACTAACTTTTATCACTCTTGGTAGAGATAATTAAATTTACAAATTTGTAAGCTATAATCGAATGTTATCAAAGCATTTGTGCATACCAAATCGTAAGATCACCTTACACATGAAACCTTTAAGTACAATGGGCTAAAAAAGCCAATTGAATACTGAGAAGGGCACTTCATTCACTTGTTATATAGTTTATTCCATAATTTTGAATATGCAAAGGATGACCACAAGCTAACACATTCAAGCGTTTAGCTTAGTATCTGAGTACATCATTGAGTATTCCTAACACTTTACCCTTTTAAAGAGCATTTCGAGCAAAAACCCTTTCGTCAAGAGTCGATATGCTTTTTCCAAATCACCATAAGGCTTTTTCTCAAAGCTTTAAGTGTCCAATTTGCATGAAAACACACTAACATAAAGATAAAAATGTAAACATCACAAATATAGGCTTCTTAAACTCTTTTAAATTCTCAAATCATGTCAAATTTAGCAAAATACCCCTAAATTTAAAAAAAAATCAAGAAAAATAGTATGTGAGCTAGATTGATCCTAAATTTCAACTATAAGTCCACTATAACATGCTAGATTTTTTCCCTAAGCCTTATCTTAAACTAGCATGTTTGTATATTAAACTATCATAATAGACAATTTATGGCATTCTTCCCCACTTTAAGTGTCAATGCCTTTATTGATGTCTCAATCTGATATGGCTTCATGAAGAATGTACTTACTTTCTTAAAACTTCATGATAGTCTTCAACTTATTCTTTTAAGTTACTTCCTTGACTATTAAAAGCCTATTTCTTTAAGTGCTATGAAAGTCCCCTTATGTTGAAGTCATGCTATTGCCTCTATAACATTGGTATTCTCTTGACTAAATGTATCTTCCACAAATTTTTCAAAGGGCTATCTCTATAAACTCTTTTCAAAGTGTCCTGACACCTTCTAGTACCATTTTTTCACTGCTTTCCTAAACTCATTACCTCTATTATTTGACTAGTAGTTTTGTTTGCAAGTATGTGCTAACTACCTTTACAGCGTGCACAGATGCCACCTCTTTGGTAAAATTATGTGCTAACTTGATAGCTCATGAACTATGCTTGGCACTTTGAATTACCTATTAATAAGTGTCTTGCACCTAATGTCTTATACCACCGGTGTAAGAGACAAGACTTATGCTTGATCTACATAAAGGCCATCATAACCTTACTCTCAAGTCTACTTGTTTACTTTTAGTTAATTCATAACAATTCAAAATGTCACTTTCACATATGATTGGATCCTCTAATCCTTTTTGAATCGATACCATTTAGCATTTCATTGGCCACCATAGCCTATTCTCAAAGTTGATGCTCTCTAGCATTATAGTTCTTACGACCCTTCTTAACTCGAGCAACATCCAGTAATGTCAAAGATCTTACAATCTTAACTCAAGTGTATCTTCTGACAACTTCTTTAAGCACATATTCTGATGATTTCCCTATTATAACATGTTGAAAAGGGTTGAGCATAAAGCATTCTGCACTTTAACTTGAGCTCCACTTTGCTTATGTATAAACAAATGTGAACTCATGGTCATTGCCACAAAGTCTCTTGAGTCATTATTACCACTCCACATAGCAATTATGTAGTCTAGCTTGCTACATCGAAGAATCATGTATGAAGATTGCATGCTCTCTATCCAACTTTTAGATTGCACATATAGCATAAATTCATTTGAATCTTTGCTAAGCCCTCTACCTATGCTCCTTTAAGTGACTCAAATGATCCTTTCGAACCATCTTGACATGGTTTTAGGCTACTTCTTTTGAAGTAATCCACTTATGCCTTTCATCTGTGGCCATACATTTCTACATGATCAAAGGCTTCATCTTTTAACTTTATTGATCATTTAGGAAGTGGTCAAGCCCTCTAGTAAGACTAAGGCTTCTCCTATTAGATAGCATGTCAATCCACTCATCCCATTTGATAGTTGTTTGTATCTCTTGATGCTACTACTATGAATAAGCACATGATCATTGTCCTATGTACACAGGCAAGCAATATAGTCATTTGGCATAAATGCTTAGGCTTGATACACCAATCCACGATCACTTGAATGCATCATTCTCTCGTATACTAGTTTTTTAGGTTAATCCAATCTTTTGTACCCTCCGATCAAGTTTTTAATCATGACACCACTAAGTTTAAGAATAATTTCTTTGCACATATCTCATATAGCATTGGACAAGCTACATCAAAAATCAATTGTAGCCTACCCGATCTTAGCCTTTTGGTATAAATTGGGCCTTGATATCTAGTATCATAAGTTAATAGCTCTCTAATCAAAATCATGTGGCAAATGCTTGCCACTCTTAACTAACATGCTAGCCTTCCTATTAAAATTTACTTATGGTACTCTTTATAAATATAATAAAACTTATAATTCTATAAACCACAATGAATGTTGCTAAAGCACTCATGCATACTGAATAAACCTCTAGTAACAACAAGCTAAAAGATATAATTAAATAAGGAGAGAGACACTTTATTCGTTAAGTATATGTCTCATTCCATAATTTTGAGCATATAGAGAATAGCCACAAGATAATATACTTAAATCTCTAGCTTAGTGTCCTAGTGCCCTCCCAAGCCTTCTTAATATTTTATTCCCTTAAAGAACATTTTGAGGAAAAATCCTCCCTCCTTCTGATAGGAATTAACATACTTTTTTCAAACTATCATAAGACCTTTTCTTAAAGTTCTGATTGTCCAATTTGCATGAAAGCACACTAATACAAATACAAAAATGTGAGAATAAAAAATACAAGTTTTTAAAACTCCTCTAAATTCTCAAACCATACTAAATTTACCAAAGCACCCATAAAATTAGGAAAATTGGTAAAAATAGTACACGAGCTAGATTGATCTCAAATTTCAACCACCACCCCATTATAACATGTTAGATTTTTTCACCAAATCACATCTTAAACTGAGCATGTTTACTTGTCAAACTATTACCACTACCAGCTTATAATATAATGTAGCTAATGGACAACCACTTTTGTAGTATTGTATAATGACACATCATCAATCTTTTCATAATTAATTCACTTTGAGTTTCTATTTTATTTTGATACTATCAATTAATATTTTCATTTTGTAATGACAACAAAAGCCCTTTTGATTAATCAGATTATAGCTTTTTATTTTGAACATAAACATAGTCGAACCAAGACATATTGAAGGCCTAATCATGAACATCTGACATCATGTCCACCATCAATCCATCCATAAAAATTGTTTAGTTCCTTCTCAAGTTCCACTGGCTTCTTATCCATTCACTACATTAAACTTGACCCTCTGAATTCTTGCTTTCACTGTTATGCTTAATCAATATATCAAGAATAATTCTTGTTTTAGAAAATTCCACTTTCTTTGAATAAGCTAAAGTACTACAAACTTTCTTGCTCTAAGAAATTCCTTATTTTAAGGAATAAGAAGGACTCTTTTTCCCATGCTGGCATGTAGTGGTTGAATCATGAAGGCCTTAAGAAGGTGGATCAGTTATTTGTTGTTTGGTCTAGTCCATTTTTTGTTCATTATATGGAAGCAATTGTTAATAACTCTTAATATTTAAATTACAATTGTGATCATGGTTGCAATTTTATTATGATTGGTAATATTATGGATAAATGTTAAAAAAAGTGCATTTATCACAATGCAAGATAAAGAAAAATCATAAATGTGGTATAGTTTGCATTCATAATATTATAATATTGTATAGAATATTGCAATTGCGTACCATTTTTTAATCCTTAAAGCTAGCCAAGTTAGGCTATCTTGTTTAATTTCTCTCTTTTTCTTTCTTTCTACTTTTTACTTTTTGTTTTGAATTTTTTCCCCCTCATATCCTAATGGTTTTTTTTATGATGAGGTATTTTCGAAGCAAAGTAGATATATAGTGGAAATAGTTGCATTGAAACTATTACTGCTAATATTATTGGCAACAAAGTCAATAACAATAACATAAGTGCGAATACAGTTTACATCATCATCCCCTAAAGGTGGTGCTGAAAAGAATGGCTTCAGAAATAGAGCAAATTGAAACCAGCATTGCTAATGATTATCTCAGGTTTCCTTGTTGATTGACATCTTTACACGCCAAAGATAAAGCAGTGCTAAGGACAGTAGTAACTAAAAGTGATTATAGCTACAAGATGTTAGAATTTTTCATAAAATAAGCTATTATTAATTAGTAACTTTTAATTTAATAAAACAAACTGATCAAAATTTAGTCTAATTATAAGACATGCATGAGGTTTATTTTAATTTTGTGATTTTAAACATATGGGCTTAGCACATCTATATAAATTAGTGTGATTTAGCGGTTGTGTAGGCTAAAGGTCCAGTGAACCTTTTATAGGGAGGATTACTGAGGTTTTATAAATAAGGATTATGGTTAGGTACCCTCTTCACTTCCCACATATATAGTTTCTACTCATTAAGAGTTATCATCAAGGATAAGAGGAAAGGCGAAGATCTAGCTGAAAAGAATTAAAGAATTCATTAGCTTCTGCTAAATTCAATTATGGTTACAAAACTATCATGTAAGTAGATACAAATTTTATATTTATGATATTCTAATTATCATATATGAGATCCTAAAATTGAAAATTCTTACATTTAGTATCAGAGTATACATGTATGATATTAGAACCCAAAATAATTAATTATATTTCATATTGTTTTGATTAAGATTTTATGATGAAATTCTATATATATAATTCTTAAAATAAAATCATATGATCAATTTATAATATTTATTTTATAATTCTTTAATGAATCATCATGAATTTTTCATTGAAAAAATTATGAATTAGTTTTCCATTAGTAACAATACGAAATTAATATCTAGATTTGATAAGTTATGCTATGTATTATGCTTTTCGTAAAGGATGAAATATTTAATGAAATTATAGCATATTTTCTAATAATTTTAGTGATGAATGTTTCTAATTTATATATTAGGATTGTTGAATTAGAAATCCCAATTTATCTTGATTATTTTTTGTATACAAAATTGTTTGGGAAATTGAAGTATTGCATTTTTTTTATTTTTCTATTTTGAATCATAAAGTCCATGTCAAAATTCATGATTAAAGTTCATGCTAAAATCCACTGGTGGTTTGATTGTCAAGATTATGAAATTACTGTGCGTGGCGGATGGATTACATGTGATCCATAGAAAGAAGAATGCTTTTATGATTTTTATTTTTATTTTTTTATTATGCCATTCTTTCTATGTTTGTTATTGGTTTAAGGATCCACATGGTGTAGGGTGTATGTCTGTGCCAGTTGATTTTCAAACCTAAGAATGTTGACTTATTCTATGCCTTATATATGTTATATATAAACCAATATTCTTAGGGGTTATAATACCATGTATTTAGAGACACCTCCTTTCACACATATTAGTGTGAAACTTTTTCTTTCTATCTTTTCTTCTTCACATAGTGAAGGTGTGAATTAATTATATATTATATATTAACTCTATGATAAATATCTTATATTAATTATATTTTAAACTAATTAAATAATGTTCCCCTAAATTATAAAAATTATGAATTTTTTAAAAAAAATAGAGTGAAATCTTTATAATCCATTGATGATATTCAATTTTTGTAATTTTTTAAAATTAAATTTTTTTATTTTCAGGAGTGAACATAATTAGATATTATAATTATGTTAACTTTATTTTTTGGTTTCAGACTTTGTCATGCAACATTATTTGAGGACTTATTGAGATGCATTGAGTTTTAGCATCATATCAAGAGTGGCCCATTGCATATATATGGTTAAGTATTCAAATTGAAATATTGAATAATTTATTTTCCCAATTTAAGAAAAAATTTCATTTGTAGCTTTAAGTGCTTGATTGCTAAAGTGGCTCATTTATAACGATTAATGAAATATTTTCTTATTTAAAAATTATAAGATAGTACTAGAATTATTTTATATAATTGCCTGCCCAAATGGGGTATTATGTGAGATAATTTTGGTACGGGGCGTAAGATATCACGATTGGAAATATATCAATTTAGAAAATCTATCTACCCAAAGGGGATGGATTTTTGGAAATGGACATCTTTATATTAACTTTATGAGAAAAATACTTACTAGCATAGCCTAAAAGGGAGAGTATAATGATGCACCTAGACTTTTCAATCATTCTAGCACATCAAGAATCATTGCTGTATATATTCTCTTTAAATTATCCATCAGTTAATTATTGTATTTTGTCTTAAATAGTGACTTTTGTTGTAAATGGTAATCAAGCTACCATTGAGATCATACATGGATCCAATGATAAAAGATAGAATGAAGACTTGAATTTTGCCTTAAATATGAGTGACATTGACATAGCTTTACATATTGATCCACCTATAGCTATCATTGCTTAAAGTACTACTGAATAATAAGAGTTGTTTGCTAAATGGCATAGAGCAATTGTATGTGCTTGCATGCTATTAAGAGATCTGCCTTTGAGCATCTTCTTAATATGTTGGATGAGATTGAGAATGATAAAGAACTTCATGATATTGTTAGTCAAATGTACCACAAATCTAGTAAGTCTGAGGCTAGGAACCTTATGAGTGAGTTAATGAGTATAAGATATGATTTTGTTGGAAATGCTAGAGACTTTATTATAAAAATCGTCCATATCAAAAACAAATTAGCTTACCATGAAATCGCCTTACCTGACAAATTCATTATTCACCTGCCATTAATTCTCTCCCTTATGAATTCACCTAAATTGATTAAAATTACCTATAACACCATGAATGAAGTTTGGAGTATCAATGATCTTATATCTAAATGTGTTTTTGAAGAGGAAAAACTCAAAAGAGAGAAAAATGAGAGTGCCTTACTTATTATTAGCTCAAGACCCAACCATTAGAAAAATTCCAACAAGCTTAGGAAGTTTTGGTCAAAAGCTCCTAATAAGTTTCAAGGCAATAAAAGCCAAGGTAGTAATCAAATAGAAGGGGTAAGGGGTCCTAAAGTTGTCATTAAAAAAGATGATAAATATTTTTTTACAAAAAGAAAGGTTATAAAAAATTTGAGTGCCATAAATACAAATCTTGGTAAAAGAAAAAGGATAAATAGAAAGGTAAATCACTAGCTTTCATTTGTTTTGAATCCCATTTTGTTAGTACCCCATTAAACTTATGGTGGCTTAATAATGGTACAACTATTCATGTTGCTATTACTTTGTAGGGGTTCAAAAGTAAATGGAAGCCAAGTGAGAAAGTGACTAAGCTTAGAGTTGGAAATAATACTGAAGTGGAAGTTAGTTTTATAGGAATAACAGGTTTAAACTTAGAGTTTGGTTTTGAACTTATCTTTGAAAATGTTTTCTATGTACCCTCCTTTAGGAGAAATTTAATTTCAGTTTCTATTTTGGATAAGCATGGTTATCATTTTATTGTTAAGAATAGAAAAGTTTATTTTTCTTTAAATTCTAAAATTCAATGAATTTAAGCTAATTGATAATTTATATAGATTATGTTTGGACCAAAATAATGAATACAATAGTATGAATGTTAAAACATAGTGTCTAAGAGAACCTTAGTTAGTGAAAAGTCTTTCTTGTTGTGGCATAAAATATTAGGTCATATCTTAAATGAGAGAATTAATAGATTGATAAAAGATGGTTCTTTACCTTCTTTTGATTCCAAAAACTTGGACACATGTGTTGATTATATAAGAGGTAAGTTAACTAAGACTAAAAGTAAAAAGGTCACTCAAAGTTTTGGCCTTTTAGAAATTGAGTATACTAATATTAGTGGACCACTTACTCCTACTCTTTGTGATAATAAATATTTTGTTACCTTTATTGATGATTTTTCTCATTATGGTTATCTCTACCTAATTAAGGATAAGTCTAATGCTTTTCAAAAATTTAAAATTTTTAAAATGGAGGTAAATAAACAATTAAGAAAAGTTATCAAAATTGTTAGGTTTGATTGAGGTGGTGAGTGTTATGGTAGACATGGTACAACTAGATAGCATATGGGACCATTTGCCAAATACTTACAAGAGAATGGGATAATAGCCTAATATATTATGCCTAGTAATCTTGAACAAAATGGTGTGGCTGAAAGGTAGAATTACACTCTTAAGGATATGATGAGTAGAACCAATCTTCTTGAATCTCTTTAGGGTGAAGCCATAAAATGTGCATTATATATATTGAATAAAGTACCAATAAATCTTTACCAAAAACACCTTTTAAACTATGGATCGGTAGGAAATCTAGCTTGAACCACTTTAAGTTTAGGGATGTCTTATAGATGCCAGAATTTATAATCCTTTTAAAAAGAAAATTGAACCTCAATCCACTCATTATTACTTCATAGGGTACCCAGACCATTGTAAAAGGTACAAATTCTATTATCTCGAACATGGAGCAAAAATTGTGGAGTGACAAATGGCAAAATTTTTAGAATGTGATATTGTAGATAGAAACATCATAGAAGTTATCAATGACAGTGAGCCTTCAAGATATATCACCTTCCTTTTGCAAAATCCATAAAGTCCTACAGTACTAGTAAATATTGAAAAAGAAGATAATGTGCAATAGAATACAAATCCTCTCCCTCTTGCTTATCCTTTTAATCATATTCATAATCCTATTAATGTAAATCAAGCTTAGGAGAATGAAGTTAAAGTGCCTTTGAGAAGATCTACTAGACAAAGAAAATATATAATCTCTATTGATTACCTAGTTTTTCTTGGAAAGAGTGACTATGACATTAGTCATATTGATTCTGTGACTTTCAAAAATGCAATAGCTAGTCCATAGTATGACATATGGATGGATGCAATGAAAGGTGAAATGAATTCTATGGCTCACAATAGTGTTTGAGAGCTTGTTGAGCTTCCAAAAGGATGTAAACCTATTAGATGTAAACCTATTGGTTGTAGATGGGTGTACAAAACTAAGAAAGACTCTAAGAGAAATGTTGAAAGGCTTAAAGCTAGATTAATGGAAAAGGGATTTACTCAGAAAGAAGGAATGGATTACAATAAGACCTTTTCACTAGTGTCATCTAAGGATTCTTTTAGAATTATCATAGCCTTGGTAGCACAGTGTGATCTAGAGCTTCATTAGATAGATGTGAAGACATCCTTTTTGAATGGGGATCTAAGAGAAGAAGTTTATATAATATAGCTAAAAGGTTTTTAAGAACTTGGAAAAGAATACTTAGTATATCATCTTGAAAAGTTTATTTATAGGATTAAATAAGCTTTCAAACAATGGTATTTTAATTTTGATGAGGTGATAACTTCAATAGGTTTTGAGGAAAATAAAATTGATTAGTGTATATTGTAATGATCCTAGATTAGTACAATAGTAAAAATATCCTTAGAAACCTAAGAATAGATTTTAAGATATTTCATGTAGAAATTCATTGAATTTCTGTATCCGGTAAAGTGAAAAAGTGAGAAAATGAGTCAAAATTATAGTAAATTAATTCAAAAAAAAATTGGATGATCAAAAATAGTTTTCAAAGCTAAAAAAAATGGTTATGGGAAGTAAAAATAAAATTTGTAAGATGTTTGAAAGCCTAAGGATGAAAATGTAAAGAAATTAAGTAAGTCGGGGCCAAATTGTAATAAACCCTTTTATCTTTTTGGCCTTTTTAATTTGTGTTGTGCAGGTTGGGTTGGCCCATGTTATTTTCAGACCCAAGTGTGAAAAAAATGAGGCCCAAATTCGTGATCCATTACCAGCCCAAGCTTCCAAGGGAAGCCAAGGACCAAAATGAAAGAAAACGATAAAAATTGGGGCAAAAGTGTAATATTTGAAAATCTTTAATTTGTGTCTCATTTTTATTGGATATTTCATGATGTGCTTGCCTGAAACCTAGCCACTTGGACGTGCTATGCAGCCCACCAAGTGTCCCCAAAGTCCTCCCAAAATCCAAGGCACATTTAATGTTGGAAATGATTGAATTGTGAGATTTTCTTTTAGAATTTCTTTAAGCTTTTTTTTTATAAAGTAAGAGAGGCTTGGTTGCAGCACATTTGCTGCTCCTCTCCAGCAAAATTTCGTGACCCCATAGAGAAGTAACAAGGGAAGCTAGACAAAGTGAATTCAAGAGAAATTGGCAAGTTAAATAGGTAGATTTTGATACCCCTAATACTCTTGTGAAATTCTTCTTCCTCTTGACTTTAAGATCTGATTTTTATCCTCTTGAATTCCTCTCCCTCTCCCTTAGAATTCATATTTGAAAGGAGGAAGAAGCAAGTAAGGATTTAAGGTGAGTAATAGCTTGTTATTCACTTTATGAACTCTTGATGTTGGATGGTCATGAGGAATATGATTTCTAACACATGATTTGTGTTAGTTGTTGAGATAATTAGTTTTGGATGATTTGAACATGTCTAATGGTGTTTTAAATGTTGTTATGTTGATCTATGACTTTGGCTTGGTGTAAAAGTAACAAGAAACCATGATGTATACACTAGGACTCTAAAGGCATAATGGTGCTTATGTGGGTTGGCATGATTTGTTTGAAATTTAGCTAAATTGATGAAATTAGGAAGATTCTTATGAGTTATAAAGCCTAAGGAAGATGAAATTTTGAGTATAAAAGTGTGTATGAAACTTCTCTTTTGAGAAGCCAAGGGGAGAAGGAGGTTTAGCCATGAAAATTGTGTTTTTTGGAAAATCAGTAATGTACACGGGGTAGAACACGGCCCATGTTGTACCCCGTGTTCTTTGTGAAAGTTGATCAGTGATGTACACGGGGTAGAACACGGCCCATGTTCACCCCCGTGTTCTTTGGCGAAGTGTTTTTGGAAGATCAGTAATGTACACGGGGTAGAACACGGCCCATGTTGTACCCCGTGTTCTTTGTCGAAAGCTGATTCAGTAATGTACACGGGGTAGAACATGGCCCATGTTGTACCCCATGTTCTGAACACGGGGTAGAACAAGGCCCATGTTCACCCCCGTGTTCTTTGCTGAGTGAACAATTTGTGTATGACATATGAATGATTTAATTGTATACATGAATATCCTTTGGGGTTTGATATGAGAATGAGCATAGAAGGATAAATGAAGCATAAAACACTTATGGCATTATTGGTATTTTGATTCATTCCTCAAGGAAAAATTGTGGTTGATGCATGTGGTGTCCCACAATTGTTCATTTTACTTACACAAATGTGGGAGGGAGAAAACATCCTTCGCAGAGAAGGAGAGGAGGGGTAAGTAGTGGAGGGAAAAGGTTGGTGGCCTCGGGCCTAGGGTGGCGGGGGATAAGGTTGGACCGAAGATATAAGGTGACTTTGCATACCAACTAATGCCATTTCTTAAATAACGTAATATCCAAATCTGGGCTTTTTAATTAGAAAAGCAACCTTAAATGAGAGAACCAAAAGGGGGGGCAATAATAGGTTATTACTCACTGAGTATGTTTATACTCATTCTGTGTTTTCTTTAATTTGTCTTTTCAGATAATGACCGTGGATCCGTGGACGCGCGGTAACACTTACAGAAGACATGCCACAAAACCCTTTGGAACGTGTGATTCAGAGTTGCAAATAGGGTTAATGAGTCAAATGACTAGGTTTTCTGTATGTAAAGTTATGATAGACTTACCTCTGTAAATATTTTTGTACTGTTATATGTATATTATTCGATATTTCAACACTTTATTACCTATTTTCTTTCGGCCCGCCCTAATATTATTTTTGCAAGTATATACAATATTGTGTCGTCTTTGGAGGCTAGTAAGGGTATCTTATCAGTATGGAATGCTGATTGGGTATCTTTACGCCGGTCACGACTACAGTATGTTGGGTCGTGACAAAGTTGGTATCAGAGCATGATCCTGAATGCTTATGAGTCTTTAGAGTCTATTGTGACCTGAGTAAGTTCTGGGGTTGTCAAAGGCATGTGAAGAAGTAAATGTTAGCAGCTACGGATCCATGATGTTTCGAGGTAACATTTTATACTTTTAATTTTAATATTAATCATTAATTAAATTTGTTTTAGATAGCTATGCCTAGGAAAAGGAAAGTACAACCTCCAATGCCTCGCCGACCTACCAGAGCACATCCGGAAGTGTCAGAAAATGAGGCATCTGTAAATGCACCTACTGAAAATCCAGAAAAGACTGAGCAGGAACAACCTGCAGCCCCGGATTGGGCTGTAAAGCTACAGCAAACACTAGATAAATTCCTGGACCAAACCCAGAATCCTATTGCTCCACCTCCGGCATCTCCACCTAAAAGACAGGTTCCAATATTGCCTCCAAGGGAGAGATTACAATTAGTGCATGAGTTTCAAAAGCTAAGCCCTCCTAAGTATGATGGCACAGACCTTACAGCTGATCTGTATCAGTTTATGGATCAGATTGAAAGGGTGTGTAAACTGCTGGGATGTGACGAAAACATGATGGTAGAATTGGTAGGCCACCAGTTGGAGGATGTTGCACACTTTTGGTACGTGCATAATATTGAACCCACTATTACGGCTCAGGAGCCAATTACTTGGAAGCAGTTTCAGGAGGAATTTATCGATAGATTTTTACCACCAAGTATTAGGGAGGCAAAGGCTCGAGAGTTCGAGAAATTAACTCAGGGGTCAATGACGGTGGCCCAATACGATGCTCAGTTTACTCGGTTGTCACGATATGCAGAACATTTGGTATTGACAGAGAAAGCTCACGTCAATTGATTTGTGTACGGACTTCGTGATTATTTTTATGATCGGGTAGATGTTTCTGACAACACTACTTACCAGCAAGCGTTGAATCAAGCTATTAGAGCAGAAATTCGAGCAGCAGAAAGACAGAATCGAGAAGCTAGTTCAGGAGGGAGGCGAACCTTTCCATTTCAAGCAGAAAGCAATAGGAGTGCAGATAAGGCAGTGATTACTTCAAGTATTCCAAGAAGTACTGCACCGGCTAGTTGGAGAAAGGGCAACCAGCGGCGCCTTCAACGAAAACCAGCCGGAAGCAGGTCTGAAGCTAGTGTCAATGCTCCCCGTCAAGTATATTCAATACCATTCAATAGGCCTTCACAATGCTCTCGTTGCGGCCTTAGTCACATTGGGCCATGTGGCTCATGTTTTTGGTGTGGACAAATGGGGCATCGAGCTCTTGAATGTCTATCAAAGCCACAGGGAAGTAACACGGCAAACCCTAATTTCCGTCCTATTCAGAATACTACTTTTGTGAGGCCACCAACAGTACCAAATAGAAGAAATACGGGAAAAGAACCTGCAACGACTCAAGCCCGAGTGTATGCCATAATACATCAGGAAGCTCAAGATTCAAACGCGGTAGTTGCAGGTACGGTCCTAATTGAAACCTTTTCTGCAAAAGTATTATTCGATCCAGGCGCTACCCATTCGTTCATATCTGTCAATCTAGCAGCTAAATTTCCTAAATCAATTAGTGTTTTAGATGAACCCTTGATGGTGAACACACCAGTAGGAGAAGTTATGCTAGCTACATCTAGTGTTGATAGCTGCGACATTAGAATAAACAATCATTTGACCGCTATAAAACTGATCGTATTAGAAATGGTAGATTATGACATGATATTAGGAATGGACTGGCTCTCAAAATATCATGCCTGTGTTAATTGTTATCATAAAACAGTCACGTACCAAATAGAAGAAGGGGTAGTCCAATTTTTCCAAGGTGAAAAGAAGCCTGGATTGCCAACCTTTGTGTCATGTACGAAAGTCCGAAAGCTGATTAATAAAGGACATGTGGCATGGGTCGCTTCAGTGATAGAAGTGGAAAGGGAGGAAGGAGCATTGGAGCAAATCCCAGTAGTGAAGGAATTTCCAGATGTTTTCCCAAAAGACTTGACAGGATTACCACCAGATCGAGAAATAGAATTTGTAATTGAGACGATTCCCGGAATAGACCTGATATCAATTGCACCGTACAGGATGGCACCAGCAGAATTAAAAGAATTGAAGGAGCAATTGCAAGATTTATTAGACAAAGGCTTCATACGTCCTAGTACGTCGCGTTGGGGAGCGCCGGTGTTGTTCGTGAAAAAGAAAGATGGATCGCTGCGACTGTGTATTGACTACCGGTAGTTAAACAAAGTCACCATAAAGAATAAATATCCTTTACCCAGAATCGACGATCTGTTCGATCAACTGCAGGGTTCCCAATATTTCTCAAAGATCGATTTACGCTCCGGGTATCATCAGCTGAAGATATGGAAAGAAAATGTTCCGAAGACGGCATTTCGAACCCGCTACGGACATTACGAATTTCTGGTGATGTCGTTTGGCTTGACAAATGCTCCTGCAGCATTCATGGACTTGATGAATCGTGTTTTCAAACCTTTCTTGGATAAGTTCATTGTAGTATTTATTGATGATATTTTGATTTACTCCAAGAATGAAGAAGAACATGCACAGCATCTAGAGATAACTTTGCAAACGTTACGAGAGCATAAGCTTTATGCTAAGTTCTCGAAATGTGAATTCTGGATGAAGGAGGTACACTTTCTAGGCCACGTGGTATCGCAAGAAGGAATACGAGTAGATACTCAGAAGATTGAAGCGGTACTTAAATGGCCACAACCATCATCAATAACAGAGATTCGTAGTTTTCTTGGTTTGGCTGGATATTATAGGAGATTTGTCAAGGATTTCTCAAAAATCGCAGCTCCCTTAACTAGATTGACACGTAAAGGAGTCAAATTCAAATGGGATGATGACTGCGAAAGGAGTTTTCGAGTACTAAAGAGCGACTTACCTCAGCTCCGGTATTAGCTTTGCCTGATGGTGTAGGAAAATATATAGTATACTGTGATGCTTCTAGAGTAGGTTTGGGATGCGTGTTGATGCAACAAGGAAAGGTAATAGCATACGCATCTCGTCAATTAAAGAAACATGAAGTTAACTATCCTACTCATGATCTAGAAATGGCTGCTGTGGTGTTTGCTTTGAAAATATGGAGACATTATTTGTACGGAGACACTTGCGAGATTTATACAGATCATAAAAGCTTGAAATATATTTTTGATCAAAAGGAGTTGAATATGAGACAAAGAAGATGGATGGAATTCATAAGTGATTATGACTGCTCTATCCAGTATCATCCGGGTAAAGCCAACGTGGTAGCTGATGCTTTAAGTCGAAAAATGCTGAAAAGCAAGGGTGAACAAAGGGGTGGTGATGTGAACAAAACTCTAGCCTGCATTATGGTGCATTCTACCATGGTGGACTAAATTAAGGCAAGTCAAAAGGAGGACCCACAATATGAGCAGTTGAAAGATAAGGTCAAAATGGAAAAAAATAACAAACTAAGAATAAATGATGATGGAGTGATAAGATATGAAAATCGTCTATGGGTACCTACTGCTTTAAGAAGGGAAGTGTTGCGGCGAGCTCATGAATCATCCTACACAATGCATCCTGGTGCAATGAAAATGTATCAGGATCTGAAAGCTGTATATCAGTGGGATGGAATGAAACGAGATGTGTGGGAATATGTAATGAGGTGTTTAACTTGTCAGCAAGTGAAAGCAGAGCACCAACGCCCGGCAGGTCTCTACCAACACATTTATATCCCTAAATGGAAATGGGAGAGTGTTACTATGGACTTCATGACCGGATTACCACGAACCAACAAAGGATATGATTCCATCTGGGTAATCATTGATCGTTTAACTAAGTCTGCCCACTTCGTACCAGTGAAGATAACTTATACTGCATCACAATATGCTCAACTCTATATGGATAAAATTGTTCCGTTGCATGGAGTACCGCTTGTGATCATCTCGGATCGTGGGTCACAATTCACATCGCGATTCTAGCGGTCATTTCAAGAAACGCTAGGCACTCAATTGCGATTTAGTACAGCATTCCATCCACAAACTGATGGGTAATCTGAGAGAACAATTCAGACATTAGAAGATATGCTCAAGGCTTGCACAATAGAATTTGAAGGAAGTTGGGATAAGTATCTGCCATTAATGGAGTTTGCATATAACAATAGCTATCATGCGAGTATACAGATGGCTCCATTTGAGGCATTGTATGGTAGAAAATGTCGATCACCCATTGGATGGTTTGAGCTAGGAGAAGTAAAAATGATTGGTCCAGACCTTGTTGAAGATGCTATTCGTAAAGTTCAGTTTATTCGAGAAAAGCTACGAGCAGCTCAGGATAGGTGTAAGTCTTATGCAGACAACAGAAGGAGAGAGCTGGAATTTCAAGAAGGGGAACAAGTGTTTTTAAAGGTTACCCCTATGAAAGGAGTCATGCGATTTGGTAAAAAGGGATAATTGGCACCCAGGTTTGTAGGGCCTTATCGGATCACACGTCGAATCGGAAAGGTGGCTTATCAATTGGAATTGCCAGATCATATGAAGGGAATACATCCAGTTTTTCATATATCTATGTTGCGAAAATATCTCCTAGATGAATCCCATGTATTGAAAGAAATATCGGTGGAACTGGATCGAAAGCTAACATATGAAGAACAATCGGTACGGATCGTTGATTGGCAAATACGAAAATTAAGATCTAAAGAAGTCCCCATGGTGAAAGTAATGTGGGATAGACATGGAGTCCAAGGGGCAACCTGGGAACTAGACAAGGAAATGAGTGAAAAATATCCCCATATATTTGGTAAGTTTTCTTCTTATAACCACTCTTTAGTCAGTATTAAGTTTATACCTTATCCAAAGAAAATTCGAGGACGAATTTTTTTTGAAGGGGGGGAGAGCTTGTAATGACCCTAGATTAGTACAATAGTAAAAATATCCTTAGAAACCTAAGAATAGATTTTAAGATATTTCATGTAGAAATTCATTGAATTTCTGTATCCGGTAAAGTGAAAAAGTGAGAAAATGAGTCAAAATTATAGTAAATTAATTCAAAAAAAAATTGGATGATCAAAAATAGTTTTCAAAGCTAAAAAAAATGGTTATGGGAAGTAAAAATAAAATTTGTAAGATGTTTGAAAGCCTAAGGATGAAAATGTAAAGAAATTAAGTAAGTCGGGGCCAAATTGTAATAAACCCTTTTATCTTTTTGGCCTTTTTAATTTGTGTTGTGCAGGTTGGGTTAGCCCATGTTATTTTCAGACCCAAGTGTGAAAAAAATGAGGCCTAAATTCGTGATCCATTACCAGCCCAAGCTTCCAAGGGAAGCCAAAGACTAAAATGAAAGAAAATGGTAAAATTTAGGGCAAAAGTGTAATATTTGAAAATATTTAATTTGTGTCTCATTTTTATTGGATATTTCATGATGTGCTTGCCTGAAACCTAGCCACTTGGACGTGCTATGCAGCCCACCAAGTGTCCCCAAAGTCCTCCCAAAATCCAAGGCACATTTAATGTTGGAAATGATTGAATTGTGAGATTTTCTTTTAGAATTTCTTTAAGCTTTTTTTTTTATAAAGTAAGAGAGGCTTGGTTGCAGCACATTTGCTGCTCCTCTCCAGCAAAATTTCGTGACCCCATAGAGAAGTAACAAGGGAAGCTAGACAAAGTGAATTCAAGAGAAATTGGCAAGTTAAATAGGTAGATTTTGATATCCCTAATACTCTTGTGAAATTCTTCTTCCTCTTGACTTTAAGATCTGATTTTTATCCTCTTGAATTCCTCTCCCTCTCCCTTAGAATTCATATTTGAAAGGAGGAAGAAGCAAGTAAGGATTTAAGGTGAGTAATAGCTTGTTATTCACTTTATGAACTCTTGATGTTGGATGGTCATGAGGAATATGATTTCTAAGACATGATTTGTGTTAGTTGTTGAGATAATTAGTTTTGGATGATTTGAACATGTCTAATGGTGTTTCAGATGTTGTTATGTTGATCTATGACTTTGGCTTGGTGTAAAAGCAACAAGAAACCATGATGTATACACTAGGACTCTAAAGGCATAATGGTGCTTATGTGGGTTGGCATGATTTGTTTGAAATTTAGCTAAATTGATGAAATTAGGAAGATTCTTATGAGTTATAAAGCCTAAGGAAGATGAAATTTTGAGTATAAAAGTGTGTATGAAACTTCCCTTTTGAGAAGCCAAGGGGAGAAGGAGGTTTAGCCATGAAAATTGTGTTTTTTGGAAAATCAGTAATGTACACGGGGTAGAACACGGCCCATGTTGTACCCCGTGTTCTTTGTGAAAGTTGATCAGTGATGTACACGGGGTAGAACACGGTCCATGTTCACCCCCGTGTTCTTTGGCGAAGTGTTTTTGGAAGATCAGTAATGTACACGAGGTAGAACACGGCCCATGTTGTACCCCGTGTTCTTTGTCGAAAGTTGATTCAGTAATATACACGGGGTAGAACATGGCCCATGTTGTACCCCATGTTCTGAACACGGGGTAGAACACGGCCCATGTTCACCCCCGTGTTCTTTGCTGAGTGAACAATTTGTGTATGACATATGAATGATTTAATTGTATACATGAATATCCTTTGGGGTTTGATATGAGAATGAGCATAGAAGGATAAATGAAGCATAAAACACTTATGGCATTGTTGGTATTTTGATTCATTCCTCAAGGAAAAATTGTGGTTGATGCATGTGGTGTCCCACAATTGTTCATTTTACTTACACAAATGTGGGAGGGAGAAAACATCCTTCGCAGAGAAGGAGAGGAGGGGTAAGTAGTGGAGGGAAAAGGTTGGTGGCCTCGGGCCTAGGGTGGCGGGGGATAAGGTTGGACCGAAGATATAAGGTGACTTTGCATACCAACTAATGCCATTTCTTAAATAACGTAATATCCAAATCTGGGCTTTTTAATTAGAAAAGCAACCTTAAATGAGAGAACCAAAAGGGGGGGCAATAATAGGTTATTACTCACTGAGTATGTTTATACTCATTCTGTGTTTTCTTTAATTTGTCTTTTCAGATAATGACCGTGGATCTGTGGACGCGTGGTAACACTTACAGAAGACATGCCACAAAACCCTTTGGAACGTGTGATTCAGAGTTGCAAATAGGGTTAATGAGTCAAATGACTAGGTTTTCTGTATGTAAAGTTATGATAGACTTACCTCTGTAAATATTTTTGTACTGTTATATGTATATTATTCGGTATTTCAACTCTTTATTACCTATTTTCTTTCGGCGCGCCCTAATATTATTTTTGCAAGTATATACGATATTGTGTCGTCTTTGGAGGCTAGTAAGGGTATCTTATCAGTATGGAATGCTGATTGGGTATCTTTACACCGGTCATGACTACAGTATGTTGGGTCGTGACATATATACCATAAGATTAGTAAGAGTAAGTACATTTTTCTTGTCCTTTATATGGATGATATTTTATTAGCTAGTAATGATAATAGATTGTTGCGTGAGATTAAACAATCATTGTTTAAGATTTTTAACATGAAAGATATTGGAAATGCTTCATTTGTTCTTGGAATAGAGATTTACAAAGATTGATCTAGAGGTTTGTTGGGACTTTCACAAAGGACTTACATTAATCATGTACTTACTAGATTTAACATGCAAAATTATAAGGGTAAGGATGCACATATTATAAAAGGTGACAAATTTAACCTTAGCCAATATCCCAAGAATGATTTAGAAAGAGAATTAATGAAAAACATACCATATTCTAGTTTATTGGGGAGTCTTATATATGTACAGGTCTACACTAAACTAGACATTGCATTTGTAGTGGAAGTTCTTAGTAGGTACCTTTCTAACCCTAGTATGAATAGTTGGGTTACTATCAAGAAAGTGTTGAGGTACTTACAAAGGACAAAAGATTATATGCTAGTTTATAGAAAAGCTGACAATCTTAAGATTGCTAGATACACAGATTCTGACTTTGCTGGTTGTCAGGATGATATGAAATCCACCTCAAGATATATTTTTATGTTAACTGGAGGAGCTATATCTTGAAAAAGTGTGAAACAAACACTCTTGGCCTTTTTCACTATGTAGGTTAAGTTTGTCGCATGTTATGGAGTAGCTATGCAAGCTATTTGGCTGAAAAATCTTATCTCTTGTCTTCGCATTGTTAATTTCATCTCTAATCCACTAAGGATTTACTGTAATAACAAATTTATTGTGTTGTTTTCCAAAAACAACAAAACTATATGTAGGTATAAGTATTTGGAGATAAAGTATCTTAAGGTTAGAGATTTTATGAAAAACGGTAAATTATTATAGAGTATATTGATACAAACAACATGATCACTAATCCTCTGACTAAAGGACTATGACGTATAGTTTTTAGCAAACATATTGAGAGTACGGGTTGTTATGTGTGAAATGGTTTGTAATTAACGTAAGTGTACACTCTCGTAAATAAGTAATAAAGTGATAAGTAAAGTATTGTTCCCTCAAGGATTGTTTCACTAAGTACTAAAATTAATAATCTTAACACTATTTGGTGAATCGATAAATCTGGAATTAAACTTATGCAAAGTAATTAAAATGAATATGAATACATATGGAGTAAAGGTAAGTATGAATGAAAGCCTTAGGGATCAGACATCACTTAACAATTTCGGATTAAATCATCTGTCTACTCTAATCCAATTTTAACTGCCTTAATTGATAGTTGAGTTTCCCTATATTAATTACTAGCTTCTTCCATGATCAACTAATTCTATCATTAATTGCTAATTCACTATATTCCTATGTGAATTAAAACAACTAATCATGTATTAAGATTTATGGAACTCATTAAAACTACACAAATTATATGAATATATTCCTATTTCATATGTAGTTTATGGTTTTAATTATAGGATCCATACACATGTATCTCCTTTCGATCTTAACAAGCATATTGAGTTAATTCAAAAGGTGGCCAATCAATTGAAAGCACTAAGAATAATAATTAAAACTCAATCTAGGAAAAGAAAGTTGAAATTGGTTTCAATAGATTAGAATTCAATTTGTTATTATCAAGTTACGTCATCACCCTAGGAAAATGAAGATTTAGAATATAATGAAATTGAAAACAAACTCCAAATAAAATAACAACATCAAATTCTTGATACAAACCTAAAAATACAATTACAAATGCATGAAAATAGAAATACTATCCATTCATATAGGAGGTAACACCTTCCATGTAAGAGGATAACCTAGCCTTCTATGTACGAGGTATACAAAAAGAGCTAAAATGCATGAATTAAACTACTCTCTAAATGAATGCCCCCAAATGAAATCTACTCCTTGCTATTTATAGATGAGTGTATGCAAAGATTTCACTTGCCTAACCTTCAATCTTAACCATTAGCTGACTAACCTTGACCATTAGCTTTCAACCTTAATTCTTGCAGCAACTAGTCTTCTAGATTGTAGCTAACTTTTGGCAATTAAAACGGTTGATTCACATTTTTTAGTCAACACGAGAGTTGTAGAGCTGAATGTTAGCTTTAAAATGCATTAAGGAACTCCCACATTTGAATTTGCAGCTTTAGTTATGATCAAAATAGTGAGCAAAGATCAGATTCAGCCATAACCATTATTTCAACTTCTAAGTAACAATTGAGATCCTTAAAGGCTGAAGTGGGTTTTTCTTCAAATATGAAAGTTGTAGGATTTTTTCTTAGCTTTTAATTGATGTAAAGAATGACTCAATCTAATGTCCATAGCTTTAGATATGGCTTAAAACCTAAAACAAGGTTGAAATCCAGCATTATCCAAAAAAAATCTAATTTCTTTTCAAAGTCATAACTCATCCATAAAATGCCATAGAACTTATTAAATTAAGCTTAGATAACATCCAAAAGTGCATCATATAAGAGAAACTAAATATGTAAATATTTTACATATCACGAGTGTCTAGGGGTCTTTTGATTAGTGGGAACATATTTCTTGTATTTAATACTCTCATGTTATAATTTGTTATGTTAGACTCTATTTTCTATGAGGTGTTTAATCTCATTGATAATCATCATAAAGTGGATATTGTATGCTATTATATACTTTTAATTGTACATGTAGTTATAAGTATTGAAATTTTGTTCCTTAAGATTGGTGTTTGTCTTAAGTATGATTTTAATGTCAAGAAAGTATGTCTCATAGAATGACACCATTGAATGATATTAAGAATATAAATGAGACTTATATACAACATATGAATTTCTCATCAAGTTTAGAGAAATCATGAAGGATTGATAATTAAAATAACATGTTTGATCACATTTGGTGCTATTTTTACTACACAACCATACTAAAATCCATTGTTGATAAAATCACTAGCACTTGTAATCATGGATTGGTCCTATGTTAATAAGGAGCATAAAGGCTACTTTGGTTCAGTGTTGGATATATTAGATAGGATTATTGTGATGTTGTTTCAAAGGGTTAAATTATTTTTAATTGTGGCCACATAAAAGTTTTTAATCAATTAGTTTGGAGTTTTGTTTCCAAAACATATTTTGTTAAAAACTTATATAAAAACCAATTAATATTACTCAAATAGGGGAATGTTGAAGTTTTCTATAAAATGAGTTATTATTAATTGGTAATTTTTAATTTAATAAAATTAACTAATTAAAATTTAGTTTAATTGTGGATATATATGAGGTCCATTTTAAAATTATAATATTAAAAATATGAACTTAGTACATCTACATAGATTAGCATAGTTTGACAATTGTGTAGGCTAATAGTCCAGCAAATCTTTTATGAGAAGGATTATGGTTAGCTTCCTTTTTCACTTCTCACATATACGAATTTTACCTATTGAGAACTGCCATCAAATAGAAGAGTAAAGGAAAAGATCTAATTGAGAAGAATTTATTAACTTCTGGTGAATTCAATTATGATTGAAGATCTATCAAGATATAAATTTTATATTTATAGTGTTATAATTATCATACGGGATTCTAAAATTAAGAATTCTTTCACAACATTCCCGACACCATTGTGATGACGTCAAAGGTGGCCCACTACTCAACTATATTGCTACCTTCTTCCATCGTCGTCATGACGTCAGCTGAAAACGGATCTCCAAATTATACTCACCGCCATTTTGGAGCTTTTGTTGTCGGTACAAAATGGAAATATTAATTGATTGTTTCAAAACAAAACAATAAAATTGATAATGTGTTGTTGCATAGTACTACCAACATGGCTCTCCGCTAGCCACATAGGCACTTCTGTCGCTTGACCACACGGATCAACATTGAATCGATTTCTATATTAGGAGAATACAAATAATTTTTTTAATTTAAGAGGAATAAAATTCGCCCAATTTAAATATTAAAGGGATCAAAAGTGAAATTAATTTTCTTTTGATATGAACAAAAATGTATTTAAAAAAGCATTCACATAAAACCTTTTATCTTTAAAATTTTGTGGGTGTGCAAAAGGAATTTATTTTAAAATCTAAATATATATAAAAAATGGCACATAATTAATAAAAATGAACAATAATAAGTGCGAAGCAAGTTCCCACACTCAAATATAATAACATTCTGCTTGTTTAATGATTATTTATAATAACAATAAGAAATATGACAACAAATTCATCCTTACGCTATCTCTAGCTATTCTTTGTTCTTTTAAATGATCACTTTCCTTATATATATATATATATATATATATATATATATATATATATAACTATTGCTCACATTCATTTTAATTTTGAGAGGAACCGAGTTAATTAATTTTTCTTTATAAAAAAATCACATATAACATTAAATTCTTTTTTTCCAAAACATAGCGGGGAACATTGGCTCCCTTAAGTATGACTATTGCTTACTCAACTGATTTATCAGTTGTTCATATTAAAAAAATTTTAAATATAAATATTATAATTAAAACATTTATGAATTTTGCATAATAAAAATGTGAAAGAATGATAGAGTTTAAATATTTTGATTTTAGTTTCCCTTCTATCTATACAAAGCCTAATTCAATTTTCATTGTCCATCTGTTGATGTATCTATATATCACTTTTTCAATGATGTATTGTAATCATGGCCTAACATTTTATTTTAGGTGATGATTATGATGCATTGGTGCACTACTAGTCTGGTATGAGTGAAATACAATGATTTAGATTTAGCAGTACATTAGTTTAACGATTAAATCGAAATCGTTCCTTTTATTTTAATTAAGTTACATTATAAGGAGGAGAGAGATTATTAAATATAATAGTTATATTTTATTTATCATGCTCAGTATTATGCAAATAAATAAAAAATCTGACATTTGAATCTACTAGTACTGGTACATTGGTGCACCAAAATTATTGCCTTGCAGAACATTTGCCTGAATATTGTCCTTGAAAAACGTATCTTTGGCGTCTCGCACTTATTAAGTCATCATGTAAAACAAGTCATGCGTTATTACATTAGCTATTGATATCAACGTATGTGTCATCTTTTTTCCGTAAAACACTGCTAATGTCCCACAAATGAGGTTCATGCAAGGACGGTAACTTGTCAAATGACTTCCCCAGAAGTATTAACGTCTGTTCAAATTACTACGCCAAACATATATGGTAGTTTGCAATGTAAATTAATTAACTAATCTTTATCCAATAAGGGTTGATTTTTCAGTTGAAACCAACGGTCAACAGTTTTCTGTATGTTCCAGCCGTGTCAAGAGAGTTTCATAATCTCATTCAAATAGTTGAATTTTTGAGAAACCGATTTCATTTTTTCTATATTTGTGATTTTAACTATGCGATTACACGTTCTTCAGCTTATCGTTATATAATTAACATTTTATATCACTTTTGAGAGGTTACAAATTTTCAATTTCAACACGAATTTTGTAAAAAAAAATTAATCTAATAAAAAGTAGAGAAATATTAAACCTTCTCTGAAAATTTATGCATAACATTCATTCATATATATATATATATATATATATATACACATGTGTCTTTAGAATTGCAAAATAGATGTCAACTAGAGTTAATACTAATATCTTTTTTGATGCAGTAACATTCTTAAAATTAAGATTAGTCATAAATATAATTAACGTTTATTTAGACATGAGAATATTTTTGAAATTATTGGAAAATTTAATATATCATTTTTAGAATTAATTGAATCCTATTTGGATAGGATGAAATTTTTGAAATTACTTTGAAATTATTACAAAGAATTTAGGATGCCATTTTTTTACTTAATTGGCATGAAAATGTATGAAATTTAAAAGTTGTTATGAAAATAATGAAACTTAGAATATCAATTTTACAATTAATCAAGGTATTGCAAAAATCTAACAAGAAAAATATAAAACTTTAGTAAGTTGGTTTAGATATAAACCGATGTCTAAAGTTATTGTATTCATCGGGTTATTAGGAAACTTAAAAAACTTAAAATGTTAAATTTGCATATAATCGTCATTTAAATATATTTCAAATGAATAGTTGGGAAATATAAAAAGTTATATGTATGATATTAGTTTTATGCTAATAACTAACATGTTTCTTCCTGTTAAATTTTTTATGTTGGTTTGTAAAATAAGTAATGTCTAAAATAACAAATGTGATAATATTTTTTATTATAATTTATAAATCAAGTATATTTTATTTTTTCTCATTAACATTTTCAACATCCTTTTTATTTATTTTTAAACTTAATCGTCATCTCTATTTAACTCCCTTTACAGAATCCTAAATGTCACTCTATCTTCTATCACATCTCAATGAATTACTACTATTCTTTCAGCTAATATTAAGTATGTAACAGATGTCTTATTCCATGCCATTAGTTCAAAACATAAGAGGTTCCTTTCTTCTATTTTCAAAAATTTTACCTCTTCCATTTCTCTGATTTTATGCGCAAGTCTTTTTAAAAGATTTTTGTTTTAATTTATTTTCTTTATATAACTTTTAAAGTTGTATTTAAGTTTTACATGCTTATTATATATTTAATAAAATTTTACAATAAATTTGATACTAGTTGAGTAATGATCAAAGATGGAAAAAAAGTTAAAAAAAACTTTATAAAAATAGTCATTTTTTACAATTCCCATAGGGTAAATTACCATTAATTGTTTGCAAATGAATAAATTTTAAAAATTTATATGAAATAAAAAAAATATTGCAAACAAACAATAGAGTGGAAAATTATTGCCATTTAAATTTTTAACACATGATACATTTTTTGACTGAATGGGAAATATATTCAATTTTTATTGTAATTATTCTAGCAAAAAAGCTTTAAAAAAAATACTATACTAAAATCTCACATTGACCTTTTTTTTCTTACTAAAAACCAATGAAAATGTGAAAGTGTAAAACGTTTTTAAAAAGAAAGGATGGCTTTTTTTCCCTTGTAACATTTTTTTTTTTCATATCGGATATATAACCGATGTGACAACTAATATATAATGACGCTCATTAAGACATTGATTAAAAAACAACATATAATCTACTAAACATTCAATATATATAAGTAGTTATATAGTAGTACTCTTTTCCAATGTCATCTTGATTAGCACTTTTGCGAGTATCATTACACAGAAAAAGAATAAGATAACGATTTGAGTGAAATTATTCACGTATCCTCCATGTTCAAAATTTTCTCAAACCTCCCCTATTAACCATTGAACATGAACTCCGTTCATAAGAGTTTTTTTATGCCAATTTTACCCTTTTGGCAGCTTGTTAGAGTACAATTTTTGTGTTAATATTTATTAATGTATTTACATCTATTTCAACTAATCAATAATTATCAACTAAAAAGTAATATATTATAATATTTCTTTTTTTCATAAATCGGTTGCAATTCATCATAATACACGAATGCGTAGTATCACCCAATTGAATCAATAGCTTCAATAGGTTCTCTTCATAAGATAAGTTCTTTAATTCCTTGCCACAATTAGTTAAATGTCGTGTTAATTTCTCAACCTAATCAAATTTATTGTCATTTTAATTCTTCAATCCCATTAAGTGAATGAATTAATGATAATTATAATTTCTAAAATTAATTATTGGAAAATCCAATATTGATTACATTTTTAAATTTGAAACCTCTATTTTCAATTAATAAACTTTACGTTTGAGTGAGTTTGATAACTCTAAATTTAAAATAATTTCATAATAATATAAAATTATTATTTATTTTTATGTGTGATTAAAATAAATATTTATATTTAATTATAATTATTAAATAAATATGAACTCATTATAACTAAATGTAAACTTTTGCTTTATAAATATGTTTAAATTATTTAATATTTAAATCATTAAAGTAAACAAATGCAAATTATCTATCTTAATATATCAATAAAGTGAGACAAATGAAAGTTATTAATTTCCAAAAATCAGTTACAATGATCAAGGCATTGCTTTCATTTTAATTTTCACTAATTGCTGATCTAGTGAATATGCCTCGATTAATCAATTTCTTTCTTTTGCATCTCCATTTAAATTTTGAATTATGAACTCTCTCAGCAACACAATTATTGAAATTAATTCGTGCCATAAAATATGAAAAAGATAACACTTATGAATATTATGTTAAATGTTCTTTTTCATTTTAAAAATTGATATTGTAGAATGAATTAATGCTCATTCAAAAATTAAAATTTTTAAAATGATACCATAACTCAATTCAATAAAATTCTTCAATTTCAAATCATGTGATTAGTCAATTTCTAATTTCGGATGTACAAAACACAATAGAAAAATAAAATTTTTGAAATCTATGTTCGTGTAAAAGAAACATTAATAACTATTAAGATTTGTATCTTTGTTGCGTGTAGAATCTGAGTGGATTGTAATGCAAAAGACACATGAACATTGTTTGTTAGAATCTGACTTAAAGTAATCTTGTTTTCAAATCCATAATACAGCACACCAGAGCATAACAAAGATGTGATTTATCACATCCAGATTTAACTAAATTGAAGGTGGTTTCAGAATCCATTTCTAAGATGAATCTTCCCTAGCCTCTTTCCCAAGCCATCCGAAGTCCTATAACATATCAATTTAAATCTAAAGTTTTATCTTTAATATGTTTCATTAATTTTAAGAAAAATGTGATTAATTTTTAAAAATTTATAATATAAGATGCTTAGTACTAAAAAATTAAAAAATATTTATATATTGAATTACAATTAAATTATTAAAATAGGATAAAATTTGTAGTAATAAGCTCAAATTAAACCTTTTGCAATTATACAATCAAATTATAATAATAACAAATATACCTATATACAATCACGAATTTTAGGATTATGCTATTATAAAATAAGCATTCATTTAATTTAATATCATTTTTTTGGAGTAAATAAGGATTAACTGCATAGGAAATTGCACAATTAGCAATCAATAATTAATTTCAAATAGACACATAACATTAAAATATAAATATTAAATACTTTTTATAGTTGTATGCATAATTCTTATTCATCCTAGAATAGGGTGAAAATTTTGTATTATATTATTAATAATGATATCACATGAAACAATGTTTATAAAAATGTCAATTAAAAAAATCACAAACATCAGATTGACATATCATGAAATTTTAATGAAATCCATGAACGCTTTGATATCCGCATCAGTAGTAAAAATTTTTAATGAAATTGGATGGGGTAATGTAATTGATATTTTGATATCTCAAAACTTAATTGATATATCAAGGTGGACCATTTACATTATTTTACTTCCATAATTTAACTGTTAAGTAATTTAAACATATTTATAAAATAAAAGTTTATATGTAGTCATGAGCCTCCTTACACGTGCTCTCCTACGTATTTAGAGGCCTTTTATTTCTTTTCTTAGGAAATTAAAAATACAAATTATTATTAGTGATCATTAACTATAAATACTATTTGCATAAAAAATGAATTATAAGTATTGTCACCATCTACAAATTAATGCGAAACTAACTCTTATAAAATTAGGGTTTTCTAGTGGAAAAAAAATATTTGAACTAATGTAGGAAACTAACTTCAATACAAGATTTGAAAGCTTCTATAATTCGCTGGGTGAACAAAAATAAATGAACAGAAAAATTAGTACAAAATTTTCAGTTATAATAATGATCAATGAATAAATACATATATTTTATCAAATTAATGAAAACCTTATTGTTTATTGGGGAAAATAACAATTTGTATACATATTATTATTGTTCAAATGATAAGTAATTATTTTTATTAAAAAATTATTTATAAAATCATTCTTAAAATGTTAGGCCTAGTGGTATTAAATTGTTGTTTTATTTTGGATTCATTTTAAGAGAATGTTATTCATATTAAAAGAAATAATATTTTGATTCAATGAGTAATTATAAGTGGCATGAAATTACTATTTAGACCTATTGTCTTTAAAATATATTAAAGTTATTCGGTATTTTACATAAATAAAAAGTGGACACAAAACTTATCAATCCTCTTCAACAAATATTTTTATTTAGTGTGTAGTTAGTTTACATTTGAATTGGTTGGAAATTAATATTTAACCTTATTTCTTTAAAATATATGGGGGTTATATTTAGTTTTTTGGGAAAATGAAATGTGATCAAACTCATCGATCTTCTTTATATAATAATATAGATAATGGGCTTATGTTTATTCAATAATCATAAAAAAATATAAATATTCATTTTAATCACACATAAAAAATAATAATATTTTATTGTCACAAAACTCTAGAGGGTAGTATATAACTTATTAACTAATCCATAAGTTATAAGTTAGTTTATTTATTATGTGAAATAGAGACAATATTTAACTATGTGAAAGAGTTAAATAAATTATATATTATTAGAATATTTTGAAACTATTGATTTAATTGGGTGATACTATGTATTCGCATAAAAATATTATAATGAATTACAACAGATTCATCTAATACCAAATATTATAAGATATTATACTTTTTAATTGATAATTATTGATTAGCTGAAATAAATGTAAAGATATCAATAAAACATAAAATTGTATCCCAACAATTCGTCTAGAGGGTAAAATTAGTATAAGAAAGCTATGACAAATAGAGTTAATGTTTACCTGTTAATTAGGGAGATTTAAGAGAATTTTGAAAATAGAAGATAAATGAATAATTCTCACTCAAACTTTAGAGGAGGTAAACAAAATTTACTCATAAAAATAAAGCACTTAAAAATACATATAAAATTAGTATAGAATTGAAAAAAGAAGATAACCTCATATTTTTGAAGGCTTACTTAGAAGTGTTGGTATAAGATTAGTTAAATAATACTAGGTATGAGAGAGAAGTTTCATGTTGAGCAAATTTTAGGAATAATTATTATTATTTTTTTACTTAAATCTAACTTCCTTCTCCTTCTCATAATATGAGTTTCACATAGAATTTATTTTACAAGTTTCTTTTATCTAGGGGAACGTAAATATGGATATTTCTGATAAGTATGAAAGGCATAATGTTATGTGCATGTCATTACATTGTTTAAATAGAGTGGTAGAGCAAAGATTATCATTGTATCTTCTAGAACAATTTTGTTAAGTATACTCTTTCTTGTGTCATACTTACATGCAATTTATATTTTTCATTTGTTTAAATCTTAGAAAATAAGTTTGTAGAAATATTAGGAAATTTGTAATTATTGAGTATGATTGTTTAATAGTTTCCTAATTGTGGAAGGAGAATGCACTTCTGTATGCTCATAACATAGAAACCATGGAGCATGTATAGGTCTCCTAGTTTTGAAGAGAAGGTACAAACAACTGGATATCTGAAAGTGACTGCCTAATGGAAGAAATTAACAATGATAAAAACTCCACTATACTACGGCAACCTCAACGATATTATTTTGTTTTCATGTCCATTATAACGATTTTAATCCCTATGGATTTTATTAGCAAATATTCTTAAAAATACCTGCTCATTCTTCCTAATAGTACTCTTAGATTCACTTCATTGAGTTTGTAATGAAAGAATTGAAACATAATGTCTTTATCTATTTTGAAATAGTACTTTGACAAAAATTGTGGTCAAGAAAGGATAACATCCCATTAATAGCATTGTCATCTTAGTAGTTAATGATCAAGCAACATAAGTGTAACCTTAATGCTTCATTTGAAGGCTAACAATTTTTTGTATTTATTTATGTTTTCAAATGCATAGAGCTTAGGCATCAATATTTTTAGGATATAATTGAAATTTATTGATTTCATTGTATTTTTATTTAGTTTAAATATACCTACATTTGTTTTTTTTTTATGAAATTCAATTGGAGTATTTAATTGTTAAAAGGGTTTAGACTTTGTGACATTTGATTAGGTATGATTTTTGCTATTTGAATTGCTACAAAAACAAATAACACACTAACAAAGCATTTAATATTAGCTATGACATTTTGAATATGACATTACAAGCTTTCTAGAAATTCCCTAATTTAGTGAAAGATTTACTAATAATTTAAAATTAGTGATGGGTTTGCCACTAAATTTCAATTTAACTATAGATTTGGTGACAAATATAAATTAGCAATGAAAAAATCCACTGCTAATTCATGTTTCAAGGATGAAGATTATGTCATTATATATAAATTTAACGATGAAAAAATATATCACTATTTCTATCTTATCATGTATTCATTTTGTCATCATCCCTACAAATTGCGATGGCTTTGTAATGGATGAAAATAAT
Source organism: Sindora glabra (assembly GCA_020226215.1). Taxonomy (NCBI): domain Eukaryota; kingdom Viridiplantae; phylum Streptophyta; class Magnoliopsida; order Fabales; family Fabaceae; genus Sindora; species Sindora glabra. The sequence goes on from CM035226.1 coordinate 112,666,958, forward strand.
TCATTGATAATTAATTATTGACACAATGTTTATTGATATCTTTTTTTCTTTGAATTGTTATATATTTTAATGCAAGAAATTTTCTAATTAGTGATAGATTTTTTATCGTCAATTAATTGTTTTATAGTGATAGAAAAATATAAAAAATGAAATTTTCGAATGATTAAGATTCCTAAAAACTGCTTTTGTAGGAATTATAAAATAATAATATTGTGGGAATTGTCATTTATATAATATTAAATTTATGAAATTCTGTAGAAAACAGCTTATTCTTTTTTCAAAAATAAATTATTTTCCTCTACAACTGTAGCTTTAAATATCATTTTTCCATCACAAATTATAGAGGGAATATCTCACTTCTTTTTTTTTTTTTTGGTGAAAATAAATCACACCTCTATTTATACAAAAATAAATAAATTTTTCCTAGGAAATGAAACGAAAAACAAATAGAATATAACAACATCTGACACTTTTATTTATTAGATATAGAAATGAAATACAACGTAAAATCACTGACCACCACGTAATCACTTTGGAATATACACCAGAGTGAGGTGTTTATTTCTTTGATACATAGCACCCATTCATAAGAGATCACACGTAGCCTGAGGCATACACATATGGCTACATTTATTCTTATTTTCACGTATTATTAATTTTCTGTCGGAGGGACTGGATACGGAGTTCCAGGAGTACGAGGAGGCTTTGGTAGGTTCCCAGCTTTTCTGAAACCAAACAACATTAATATTAGCTCATGAATCAAAACCACATACTAGTCTAGAAATTTGGAAACATAATTAATAGAGTTTTTATTCTTTTTGTATATATTTAGTTTAAAATAAGACTCAATTTTTTTCCATTTTTTCTTAATAGGATTATCCCAAATCAAGTAAAGTTGATTCCTCTAATTTTTTAGGAAATCTAATTCATTTGTTGTGGATTTTGATTTTATCATCAACAACAATAATAATAATAATAGAAAAACATTAACAGTAAAAATGAAATATAATACTAATAAATAATAATAATATTAAAAAATAATAATTGTAAATGATAATTATAATAATAAAGATGATAAAATATTTAATAAAAATAACATAATATTCAACTGTAAATAAAAAGAAATAATAATTATAGTAATTAGATTAATAATAATTTTAATAATAATGAAAAATTGAGTTAATTTTCTTTTAATGTACCAAATGTCAACCGGGTGCATATTGGTTGGAACTTAATTCCATTTCCTATTTAAACTGAACAGACTACAATATGTGTTGTCATAAATTTTTCCTTTCCTTCCCCACCACTTTCCTATTTACCTTGTTGATTCTTTCCCTTTTTCCGATTTGAACCAAAGATTCTTACTTCTTCGAGTACCAAATGACGGTACTAAGCCCTAATGATGTTTCAAATGACAATGATTTGAAATTTATTAAAATCTGAATGCAAGAACTACTTTAGATGTTAAGTGTACATGTTGCAATTTAAATGGGCCATTTGCTCGTTGAGAATTAGTTTGTCGCAGAAGCAAACAACAACAATTGCAATTTAAACGAGCCTAGTTTGCTATTTGGGATATAATTTGTGTCAGATATATCTAAACAATAATAACTGTGCGTATACTTGATCCAAAGAATTATATCATGCAAATAATAAATAACATATAAACTAAACAATTCATTTTTGGCTTTCCTTTGGTTCGGAATCGAAGTAATTCATAATATCATTACATATTTCGTAATTTTAATTTCTTACAACTTTTCTATGAAGAAATTTGCAAGAAGTTTTTTGTGAGACAGCTTTTTATTTAATGCCTTGTATACTTATTAAATACAAAATTCATTTAAAAAATACAAGATTTTATGAGAAATTAAATTATAATTTTTATGAAGAAAAATAGTAAATTAAAAACTTGTGAAACATGAAAGAAATGAAACATTATCTTATATTTTTTTAACTACTAAAATTTTAAAAGGAAGCAAGGAAGAAGAAAAAAACCAACATGCCGTAGGCAAGCTCATGCATGCGGTTATATCTCATGCATGCGGTTATAACAGAGGAACATTGTTAATAGAGCACTCAGCAGACGATTCATGATGAGATTGTCAGGTGTGTTTGGAATGAGACACCTAAACTGTATTTATAGGCGAGGGGTCTTACGAATGCAAGTTAGAACAATTAGTTTATTGAATTTCTTGTGGAATTTTGTTTGAATGGATATGTATGCGTGAGAAGTCAGCTTTAACCAGCTTTTTACTCATTCTACCATTTTTTTTTTACTTAACAAATAATATATTTAGACTCCAATTTAGAAACCATAACAAATGAGAGAAAATTGTGTTTATGTGAAAGGAAAATGAGTGAATAGTTATTATTAAATTTAGAATTGAATGACTAGAATTAAAATATAAAGTCATATAACTTCTTTAAAATGGTTATGCCACCTTTTTAAATGATCATATGATCTTGAATTATATTTTAATATTGACCATTAATCCAAAATTTAATGGTCATGATACCTTCCTCTCATTTCTCTTATGAAAATGCTTTTCTCATCTGATATGTTTCCCTACAACTTAGACTCAATTTGTTTTGTTGAAAATCATTTTCTATAAGGGAGTGATAATAGAAGAAAAAATTTAATTTCTTTTATTGTATGCTTGATTTATAGGTTACAGAATTTCTTATTTATTGAACCTTCCCATTTGAAACGCATTCATTCCAAGGATTCAGAAAATTTTACCCAGTAATAACAAAGAATATATATATATATATATATATATATATATATATATATATATATATATAAAGAAGATACGTTCGTTTTTTTAGAGAAGTAAAAGAGTTTTAAAAGTTTCTTTTATTAATATGACAATATTTAAGTGTATAATAGTATAAAATAGATTTATATTGATAATGAATTAAATTAAAATCTAATAATTAATTAGATGAATCAAATAAAAAAAAATGATAAAATAATCGAATAACAATTGTTTTGACCTTACTCCTAATTATTTGATTTCTTTCTCATCTCATTTTCATATCTTCAACCAAGCCCATTTAATTGTTTCCTTAACCTCGTACTTTCCATCATCAAGGTACTTATAGTTTCTTGTGTTATTTATTTACATATAAAACAATTTTCTTCGCGAGTTCTATTGCTTTTATTTTTCACTATGTCATTTATGCTTTCATATCTTGAACAATAATTTTACGCGTAAAAAAGTCTTTTCAATGGACAGGCCTAAAATACCAAAGTGGGAAGATGAACTTAGTAATTCCGGTTAGAAGACCAAAGTAGGAGTGTAGGACAGGCCATTACGAATGTGTGGGTTGTTCAAAGTTGTTTTAGTTTTGTATATATATATATATATATAAGGGGCCGTGGATGAGACCATTTTTAGGGGGTGGAATGACTTTTAATTTTTTTTTTGACAAACGGAAAAACTAACTGTAAATGACTTGAATTAAATTGTACTTGTTCAAAATCAAACTTAATAAAAATGAAAAAAAAAAAAATCCTGCTTAACAATTACAAAACTTAACCAAAAGCTTAAATAAGTTTGATTTCAACCTATAACAATACAGTAAACCTTATTTTCACATTATCGCTCTCTTATCTATTTTTTCAGCTTTTTTCTTTCATTTTTTTTGAACAAAAGAAAACACAATAATACTGGGAATGCGTTTTATAATATTAAAGCATTTAGTATGAAATTTTAAGTGTTAAGTCTATTAAATAACAAATTTATAATGTTTAAATAGTTTCTTATTTTATGAATTGAATCTAGTCCATAAATTGAATTACGAAAAAAATAATATTTTATAGAATTTAAAAAATTTAAATTATACCTGTAAAAATTCTATACACCAGATCTTTAGATAATGTCATACACATTATATATTCAATTATATATTGCACCAAAAATAGTGATAGTATTGGATAAATTTGCCTAACAAATCCCATCAATATAAACAAGTACCAAATATATTGAGCCCATAAAAGAATCGGTGAATTTTAACTTAAATTTATATTTGATCTCAACAAATCTTATAAATTAAATCCAGTTTAAATTTAAATTTAATCAATTAATTATTAAAGTTATATTCTCAAACACATTCTTACTGACTATATTATTCTTTCTTTTTTTTGAGGGGAACAAGCTAATAAAATGAATTTGTCAAAAATTTTATATATAAAATTAAAAAATATTCAAAATTAAGGGGGGCATATATAGTTTTTTTGAGGAATATTTTTCAAAGTTGTTTAACAATTTTCCATATTAGGTAGCAATAAAAATTTTAATCTTAAATATACATAATTTTGTAAAAGATGTAAATTTATTCTGCCATTATAAATTAATATGGTATTATCATCTATTTATATGTCAATATATCAATAAAAATTATGAAAATATGTTTACTATTTATAAATCTTATTAATTCTTTTAATGACATACCATATTGTTATTTACTGACAATATAAAAAACTTTACACTAGTAATAAATCAAATTTCAATTATTAGGTAAAGTAAGATTACGTAACACCTAGTAATTAAAAGTAAAGAAATTTATATACTCAAACAAAAAATCCTAATAATAAAGTGTAAAGAGAATTATATACTCATACAAAAAATAGTTTTGCAGCTTTACCTATGGAAATAAACATCAAAGAGTAATTTAGCACAGTCCAAAACATGCCATAACCTGTACAGATTTGTCAAGTATGCTCTTTCGATTCTAAGGTTGACCATTGATTTGATAGAAAATTAAACCTTGTTGGCTTATGGTGTAATTAATTTACAATATAAAAGATAACTTAATTTGTTGTAATTTGATGGAGTGTAAGGATGTCTGGTGAGACCAAACATTAATTTAATTTTAAACAGGCTAACGAAGATAGCATTGTTAAGCTAAATGTTTGATGTCTGCTACGTGGAGCATTAATGAACACAATAGATCAAATTAATATGTTGATTTGAATGGTTGAGAATTTACTCTTTTTAAGCAAGTTCTTGTTTGAATTTTGTAAATGAAAAGAATTGGCGCCATTGTAAGAAAAAAATGGATGAAATTAATATGATTGAAATTCTCTACTAAGGTATAATAGAAGACATTCTTCATGTAATTGACTTGATATTTTGATATTATTAATACTTGATGGCATTGTTTAAGCATGCCATAGGAACAGGTACAAAATATAATTAAAATCATAATTAGATGTTTCAAATTTAGAAGGCCACGGAAAAATTTTATGTGGATTTTATGAAAATCGAATGCAGCTTTCTGAGAAGCCCGCAGCTTCATTCCTCTGAGAAGAGGATTTATATCCCATGAATTAATGGTAAATAGATATTTACATTAATTGCATATAATATACTATTACACATCTTATACTTATTAAGAATTAACAATATAAATATAAATATAAGAATATACAAAACATGTGACAGGCATTCGCTATTAATATAAAACAAAAATCTTTTAAAACAAAATCCGTTTACGTTGAAAAGGTCAAAATGATTAATTGAGGGAGAAGTAACATTTTTATAAGGCAATCGTAAAGCTTAAGTCATGCAAAGTCCATCAGTTTTGTTATTTTTAAGGAGTAACGACTTTAATTCAATTAATTGACAAAGAAGCAAATATTTTTTTATCAAAAAAATGCTGAAAATATAACAACTACTGAAGCATATGAAAATGAGTTTTGAATATGTTATATTCATTGGATTGTCCTTTATAAATTTATCTCACTATTTTGTATTTAATGATTGTTCTTAATTTGTATTTAGATTGAATTTTAAAATTTATTTTTGGTGCATATAATTTATTATTTTTTTACTATCATAATATGTATTCTCATGGTACAAACGTAGAGATTAACTTGAAAGTATTTATAGTTCAAAATTTAAACTATTACGTGGATGTTTGAAAACCAAAACGATCTTATACACGTTATGTTTAAAGAATGCTATCCTCTTGTGGAAATTTGAATTTTTAAATATATGAATGGAAAATTTGATAGCCTAAACTCCACCATTTTTCTTCTTTTGTTAATAGTTTGATACGCAATATATTTTTGGAAAATATATAATTTAAATATATGAATGGCATACTTTCTACATTTCCTAAAATGAAAGTTAAAGGGATATTAGAAGAGCAGAAGATTACTGGAAAATTGAGTTCATAAAAAATGGACTCTTTATAACTGGTCCAATGCTTTGTAAGATTAACCGTGTTTGTTTTATCCTTAAGAACAAGATCTTTGTCCTTCTATCAATAAATATGCCAAATATATTAGAAATTTTAATGCATAACTTACATTAATTTAATAAATGACTATTAATGTTAAATTTTATTAGGTGGCTTAAAATAAAGTGGCAATTAGAATTGGGTCCTATATAGTATTATGGTCCAAATATGGGTTAATTGAGTGTGGATCTTGTGATGGGTAGAATCCATAACTCAATCTTGTTTATTTAAGAGATCTTCTACCTCTAATAACTAACCCTATCTATTGTCCCACCAATGTGCAAGCATGTTTCATATCATCTAAGAGAAAGAGTGGGAAAGGATGGTTATGATAGAGATAGTGTGACCTCTATAAAGGCTTTTATGTCTTCCTATAATACAAATATGTACAAATGGTACAAGGAGCACAAAATTAAGGATCAATCACCAATTGGTCTAGGTGTTTATTGGTACCAAAGCCTAGTTTGGCTTTTGACTATGGCTGAATTTGAATGAAATTTTATGTGAAATTTATACGGCTCATCTTTTAAAGATTCTATGCTAATTCACATTTAACTAATATACATGCATACATGTTGGTTGTGTTCTATTGGCATGTCCATTAATTGAATTTGAATACCCTTTTTTTACAATTTTGTCCATATTGGCATACACAAAATTCACTTATGTGTGCAGGGTATTTATGAACTATATGTGTCTCTACCATAAGTATGCTTTTTTATTTATATATTGTGAACAGGGACATTGGCCTATGGATGTATGAGCTCTGCATATCATAATATTTCACTATATATTTAGTTAGCATGTTAGATATAAACTTGTGATTAGTGTATGTGCTGCATGCTGATAGATAACTTAAATAAGTTATTGGTTAGTCATATTTCTTTTGTGTTCTTTCTAACTAAGAATGTAAATAGATATGTAATATTGTGTGTAATATGATCTTTTCTTAATATGTGAAACATGCAATATGTATTTGCTATCATGAAACATTTAATGATTATTTTTGTTATGTCATTACTCACTATTTTGATTTGCTACTAATTTTTTACACTTTTAAGCTCAGTGTATTGGTAGAAAGACTAAGTATAGTGTATTAAACAAAGGTAAAGGAAGAAAGGATTAAAGATCACCGATAACATGCTATCATAAATTCTACATAGGATTGGAAATTGTCTAGTAACCACTTGTATATATATATATGATTGTTTGATTCAATGAGAAAAGTTGTTTGATGTAAGCCAATTTTTTTTTATTTCAAATCACATGAGTTTTTAGGAGAACCTTTGGATGTTTGTTTGCTTGGCTATATTGTAAAATGCATTTCCAGGGTAGTTTTTAAGTATAAAACCATTTAGAATAATGGGGAGTTGCATAAAGGATTTTTTGAGACATTCTCAGAATAGTTAAGAAAAAAATACAATATTTAAAAAAAGTGAAGAACTTCTTTTTCAGATGCAACTTCTGGATAGAATGCGGGACTAGATAAGCTTAGTGACATGATTTTTTGGGATAAAGAAGGCTTGATAAAGACCAAAAACAAAGGTAAATATGCCTTTGAAATCATGGCAAATAAAATTCTGATTTGTGATTTTGGAAAAATCTAGAAATCCAATTTTAATATGTTTTTGTGAAATTTTTATGTAGGTTAGAAGAAAAATCAATTTTGGAATGATTTTGGATAAAAAAATAGGTCAAAATTCTAGTCGAAATCATACCTAGGTCATAAATCGTGTTAGATAACCCTATAACAAAATCCTTCCCATGAGGAAGATGATGAATAGTGACTACATACATAGGTTCACATGCTTACGTGGCATGTGCATTGCACATGGAGTGATAAAATTTATACTATTGTATACTACTCTTCAAGCACATTTTTGGACATTTTTCAAGAATTTTTTGGAATAAAAATATTTCCTAATATTTGTTGCCTAATTTATTTGAACATTTATCTAAAATTATTTTTTACTAAAATTTTTCCTAGGTAATTCCTATATTATTAGCTACCTATTGTATTTTTTTGTAATATTATTGGAAATTGTTTGTATAATGTACTAATTTTGGAGGATTACTACATTAATTAAGAATTACTATAGGCTTATATTATGCCAGGAGAATTTTATATCATTATTTACTCACTTTCATAGGATCAATTACATAGAATCTTGTTGAAGATTTTTAAAAGAGAAAATTTGTTTTTAAATTATACAAGGGAGAGGCTATATTGGTAATATTAAATACTCTTTAGTATTATATTATTAATATAGCAAGCTAGCTATAATATGAGTATAGGATTGAATATTGTATTCCTAGGATTTTAACGCCCTTCAGAATTGGATTTTAGAAGTATAATGTTTGATTCTTACATTATATTGTAAGGACTTAAATGTTGTTTGGTGTTAATCCTTATAATGTGATACTAACTATGATTGTATAGTGTAATTTTATAAGGAAAGTTTTTAGCATGATTAAGGTTTTGACATGTATCAAATGATTTTGATATTTCCTAAATTTATTGTTATGCAATAAATTTTAAAATGCCAGATAGGACAAGTTGTGAAGGATAGGACCTAATTCTAGATAGCGTATAAGCTAATTCGAAGTGCAAAACCCACTATTAATTCAAATTTGAGTTTAATAGCAAAATTGAAACATAAAAAGTTGTTTACACTCAAATTAAGTTAGCCTGATGGACATTTTGGATCAAATCATCACATCAAGCATCCTTAAATTAGTGAATATTTGACTTATTAGTTTTTGAAAAATAAAAATTCATGAAGTTTGATTAAGTGGAAAAGAGTTATTGATTGAGAAAGCGGCCAATAATGAGACCAATGGGTTGTGAAGGCCCATTATTAACTTTAACAATTGTTTTAATTTGATGAAAATGTAAAAATTTTTGGTTTCTTTGATTTAGCATACACTAAATATTTTTCACTAGATTTTGTTGACCTCCTAAAAATGCTTTAAAATTAGAGATGGAGTTTTATTTGTGTTTTATGTTGTACCAAAAACACAATATTTTTTGCTACAAAGAAGTTATTTTTTCTATTGTTGTATTTGGACAAACCAATTTTGCTTTAATGTGTTTATTTGGGTACTTGTTTTGATAGGGTTGTTTTGGGATTTTATGAAATTCTAATATCAATGTTTAGCTGTAAAAACATCTCTAAGGTTTAATAGGACTAATCCATTTAAGGATGTCCTGGGATAGTTGAAGACTATCAAATTTCCTAAAAGGCAAGAGTAAAAAATAAACACAACTTCATGTTTTAAAGATGCTCGATTGCATTTGTGGGTTCAAGATTAGGTCGGTCAATGATTAATAACTACTTTTAGGAGAAAGGTATAGCTTATCAAATACTTTTCTCTTAACATTTTAAAACTAGCTTATAGTCTAAAATAACTTTTTTTTATAGGAGTCATGTTGGTTAGAGAAGAGAGTAACTAACTAGTAACTTGATAACTAAATAGTTTTTAAGAATGAGAATTAGAAATTTCTATCTCATTTTGTTGAGATCATAATTTCTCTTGAGTATTAGTAAAGAAAAGTAGACTAATTGATGAGTTCAAACATTTTAATAATTTTGGATTTAACTGACAATGATATTTTCCTAAGTCAGTCATTGTATGGATGTGTTAGTTGATACAAAGCAATTAAAACAAACCTAGTTAAATGCGGTCTGGCAGTTGAAGTGTGGTAAGCCCAAAATCACTTATATAATGGGCCTATGATACACAAGACACAAGAATATTTGACTTGTCTCATTTTTGTATCAAAAGAGTCCAACATGTTAGTATACTTTCATGTTTGTTAATCTAGAGGGATTAAATTTATTAATCCTAAGTGTCTTCTAAGTGATAAAAGTTGTCTTATATGTATCGATTATAGGTAACCTGTTGTTTTTTAAGATAGTGATTTTGGACTTCAAACAATTTTGCATGGATGGTACAATTGATTACATATTAACCTATAAAAGATTGAGATATCTTATATATACAAATTACTTAGACTTGTTTTATTAGTTGTTCAAGTGAATAGAAAACTATGACTATACTTGTGTTAAAAGGTGCTATATCATAGAATTATTGTGTAGTCAATTGTAGCAATTTTCATTAAAAGGCAAAGCATGTCATATATTGTAAATTCCTTATCAAGTTGATAGGTTAAGAGTTTTTTAGCCTTAACCAAAATTTATGTCACAACAATACTACTGCCATGGGATTCTCTTTTAATAATGACAAATTTATCCATGTAAAGGACTTCAAATTTAAGTATTTGCTTGTGAAAAAGAAAATAAGTGCACATTTTACTTGTTTTCCATAGTTTATACACTCATGGATCTACTTGCTTAGGGGTAAATATAAAAGCATGATTATGTAAATAATGTGAATTTGCCTAAGTCTTTTTGATATCTTGGGTCAGTAGGAGTATTGATGATATGAGCTAATTGATATCTTATAATATGTTTAAATGAAATAATTATAATGAGATATTCATAATACCACCATATATTGTGCACATTTCAGTTGTAGCGTGTAAGTAGAGACATTTGGATCTTTTCTCGTTACTATAAACTAAGATATTCAAACTCTATTTCATTAATGTGTTAGGAATATTACTTTTCACTAGCATCCTAGGTCAATGCCGGGACCACTACGTGGAGATTTACATTTAATTGAAATAATATAATGTAAATCTCATTATGTACATTTTATTTAATTATTTGGTTAGCGAGGTCCTAACATTCAACATGATTAATATTAATATCCTTTTGGATATAATATTTAGTGTTGTTAGATGCTTATGATCTCAATTTAACATATGGATGAAATAATACTATCTTAATATTAATTCTTTCCAATTGGTTATCATTTATTAATATAAGCCTAAGTGGGAGATTGCTAAAATTTTTAGTGTTAGCATCACATTAATTTAATAAATGACAATAAATGTTAAATTTTATTATGTGGATTAAAAAATAAAGTGAAAATTAGATTCAGTCCATGTATAATATTATAACCTAAATATGGGTTAGGTGGACATATATCTTGTGATACATTGAATCCATAACCTAACATAATTTTTTTTGGTAATAGCAAGAGAGGACTAGACACACACACACGAGGATCAAGGATTGAACCTTAAATGCTACGAAAAGCATAAAGCCTTCAAGGAACATCGGATGCCACTTAAACTAAAGGTTCTTGGCATAACCTAACCTAATTTATTTAGAAGATCCCTTATCTTTAGTAGCCAACCCTATTTATTTTCCCATCGAGAGAGTGTGTGGGAAAAGGTGGTTGCAATAAAGGTATTGTGACTTCTATAATATGTCTTCTTGTATTCAAATTCATTCAAATGGTATGAGGGGTAAAAAATTAAGGATCAATCACCAATTGGTCTAGGTATTTATTGTATCGACTTTATATAATTGATTGTTTTGTTCATCTTGTTCATGCCATAATTGAAAGCCAAAATCTAGGGTTTTTTTATTTAATTAAAATTAATCTTGCCAGATATTCTTACTTTTTCTTATGGAATTAGACAACTGGGTGTTGGATATATGATATGTACATATCAATAGTTTAAGATGTTACACAAACTACATGCAAAAATTAATGTCAAAATTTTGATGTTAATATATCTATATCACTTTATTTCATCATGCATAATTTACTTTCTTTATTGAATCTAAATGCATGCATTTTTTTAATTAGAATCTCATTTCATAGTAGATTATTTTTTACCTCTTTGGTAAAATATATATTTCTAGAATAATGATGTTAAATAAGCTTTCCATTTAAATGCACTATAAATTCATAACTTTCATAACTTAATGCAATATAACTATTCTATGAATGTTAAAATGTTCAAAATTTATGATGCCTTGTATGAATTATCTCAATGGCATTTGGAGGTGGTATATTTTTTTCCTCGTAAAGCAAGCCATGCAATAAGTTTTCAAACTAAGCAAAAGGTTGAAAATGGGGTAACAATACTTTGCCTTGCTCATAGGGCCCTACTATTATGAAATTATTATATTTTGACCTAGATACTAGTATATATACTTATATTCATATACAAACACCCACACACATATATAATAATTTTTGTCATTTTAGTAATTTAATAAATTAAAAAAATAGAATTTACATTAAGATTTCATTAGAGATGAAATTGTAGAGAGAATAATATTTTGTTGATTATAACAACTTGGTTTGATTTTAAGCTTTTCTTAAATCAATTATAAGATACTTTAGGCCTATTGTTATGATATTATATTTATATTGATTGTATATGATTTGCAATATAAATTTAGAATTTTTTTCTTCATTTATTAATTTTTAAAATTGTTTAATTATTATGTATAAACTTGTAACCCTTAATTTTAATATTAGTATTTTTTTATTTCTTTCTCCAAAAGTATTCATTGACATCTATTGCATCATGGGGTATAAGGATGACAAGAATTTTGTTCTTAATAATCGGACAGGTGGCTAGATAATATTTTTTCTCTAATAAAATGGTATGGGGTAAGAGAGGACTAATTTGTTCTTGCACTACCCCATCACCATCCAAATTCTAGATAAACTAGATTCCCATAATGGTTTGTTTAGATAGGGAAATGGAAGGGAGGGAAAAGGAAGAGAATGTTATGTGTTATCTTTTCCTTTCTTTTGGAGTTTTACCTAATAAGGAAAGGCAATAAGAGTATATGGTTAACCTTCCAAAGTATTCCATTTTTCAATATTTTGATTTTTCTAACACTATTAAAGAAATGATGATTTACATTAGTTGATAGATGTTAGTTTACATTAGCATGCACATTAATTTCGATGTGGCAATATTTTTTAAAATATATAAAAACTTAAGATGATGCGCAAAAATATGGTTAACATCTATGTTAATGGTGGGAACCTTGCTAGATTTTTTTTTCTTAATTGTCCTTTAAAAGTCATTTCAAAGGTCTTATCGGAAAACATAGATGTTTAGGACCCCTATTTTATTAAATAATTAATGTCTAAAAGCTATTCGAAAAATCTCACTGAAGACTACAAATTCATAAGACATTAGTTTTATTTATTAATTTATATTGATTATTAGTCTATAAATTTTTGTTCCAACCTTCTTTTTTTGTATGAAACACTTTTGACATGTCATTTTTCAATATTCTCTCGATATCTATCTAATGAACTACTAATTTTATTGCTAGAGTATCCAATAATGTTTTTGCTTTTCTATCACTCTACTTTCATCAAAAGAGTTTACAATGGGAGAACCATAACCTTTGGTTCTTCCATTGTATACTCTCTTGATTAACATGGAGTAAAACTAGAATGAAAAAGCTTATGTATAATGATTCGATACATAGTGATTCTTCTATACTTTTTCACCCTACTTTCATATTGCTAGATTAGAGTTTCTAACATTGATAAAGATTTTGATATATAGTGGTTTTAATGTCATATTTATGTATTCATATAGGCATGTAGTTTTTATTTATTGATGATTTAGTGCAGTAATTTTATATAAATTTGTGGAACCATTTTTCTTTCTCTTTCCTCATCTACGAGTATTTTTACATTAAAATTCTATAATTAGCATTTGGATTGCATATGTTAACAAAGTGAATGTATATTGAAAGAAATATAATTTTATGTACTAAATTGGTCCAAATATAGCTATTGCAAAACTAATATGAAAATAATATGCAATGTCTTGAAAAATTATACTTGAAGATTCTAATAGAGTTGATTGTTTACATAATAGAATTTTATAGATAATTAAAAGGACTCTATTTTGTTAATGGCAAATATAAAAATATTAGTTTTGGGATCAACTAATGCCTACAAAACTAAAGAAGTCGAAATGAATTCCATTTATGAGAAAATTTGAATGGATAAAATTGAAGACAACTAAATGAATCAAATTTATAAAGAAATCTAAATTAATGGAACTTCTGAATGAATGAAACAAAAGATGACAAAATGAAAAAAAATTGAAGACTACTAAATGAATGGAATTTGTGAAGAAATTTAAATGAATGGAACTTTTGAATGAATGAAACTGAAGATGACTAAATGAATAGTGTTAATGTGTCGAATCATCTATTTCCATTTCAATCATTGTAATTGTTCATCAATAGTTTGCACTTCATTTTAGTACTTCATTGACTTTGTAAGGTATGATAGTTGTACATTTGACTAAACTTACACCATTGAGTTTAAGTGAATAATCGATATTTAATGATTTAGTCTTAGCCTTTAAATAAGGCTCTCCTACTTCTTTAAAAGAAATCAAGGATCTATTAAAATAGCTCTCCTTCTATCAAAGAGAGGCCTCCTAACATGTTTGATTCCATCAATTTTTTGTTTATTGACCTTGAGGTGCTTAATTGCAACACTTGCTATGAGTTTCTAACCATCCCAATGTTTCAATGTGAGAATGGAAATGTTGCTTACTCTATGCGGTATCTTAAACTTAGTAAAATATGTTCTAATTGTGTCAAGTTATATTTCAATAATTAATGAAAGCATTATAAAGGTGAAAAATGAAGGTAACTATGCCTTTGAAATTGTGTAGACAAAATCATGTTTTGCGATTTTGGAAAAATCTAGAAATCTAATTTTAATGTGTTTTTTTTGTGAAAATTTTATATAGATTAGAGGCAAAATCAACCTTGGAATGATTTTAGATAAAAGAATGGAATAAAATCACATAAAGACTGGATGTTTCTAGTTCGAATCATACCAAGATCATAAATTAAGCTAGATAACCTAGTAATAGAACCCATCCCATAAGGAAGACAATGAACAATGACTAGATGTGTAGGCCATATATTTAAGTGTTGTGTGCAAGGTGCACGCACAATCATTCGGCCACTTTCCAATAATAAAAGTTATGCCACTATGCTTTACTCTTAAGCACATTCTTAGGGTATTTTTTTAGAATTTTTTTAAATAAAAGTATTTTGTAATGCTTGTTACCCAATTTATTTGGATATTTATTTGAAATTATTTTTGCCTAGAAGTTTTCCAAGGTAATTCATAGATTATTAGCTACCTATTGTAATTTTTTTATCATTTTTGGAGACTATTTTATGATGTAATAATTTTGGAGGTTTATTACATTAATTAGGAATTACTATATAATTATATTATGTTACAAAAAATTTAGGGACTATGTTATCACCTTCATAGGAGAAGTTGTATAGAATTTTGTTTTAAATTTTAAAATGAAAATTTTATTTTTAAATTGTACAAGGGAGAGATTATATTAGTAATATTAAATACTCTTTAGTATTATATTATTGATATAGTAAGTTAGCAATAATATAAGTGTAAGGTTGAATATTGTATTCCTAGGATTTTAAACACCTATCAATGTTAGATTTTATAAGTATGACATTTAACTCTTGTATTATGTTGTAAGGATTCAAACACTCTTCTATGTTGATCCTTATAATGCAATACTAACTATGACTGTATAATGTAATTTTATGATGAAAGTTTTTAGCATGATTAATGTTTTGACATTCGTCAGATGGTTTTAATATTTCATAAATTTAATGTCTATGCAACAAATTTTAAGATACTAGATGGGATAAGTTATGATTGATGGAACTTAATTCTACATAGTACCTATGGTGATTTAAGTGTAGAACCCACTATTAATTCAAATTTGAGTGTAAAAGAAAGATTAGGACATAAAAGGTTGTTCACACTCAAATTGAGTTAGTTTGATGGACATTTTGGAGTAAACCATTAGATCGAGCATCCTTAAATTAATGAATATTTGACTAATTATTTTTTGAAAAATAGAAATTCATGAAATTTGATTAAGTAGGAAAGGGTCATTACTTGAGAAAGTAGCAAGTAATGAGGTTAATTGGTTGTGAAGGCACATTATGGACTATAGACGTTATTTTAATTTGATAAAAATGGCAAATTTTTTGGTTTCTTTGATTTGGCATACACTAAATGTTTTCCACCAAATTTTTTTGACTCCAAAAAAAAAAATATGCTTCAAAGCTAGAGATGGAGTTTTATTTGTATTCTATATTGTACTAGAAATATAATATTTTTGCTATAAAGAACTTATTTCTTCAATTGTCATATTTGGACAAACCAATTTTGCTTCAATGTGTTTATTTGGGTACATGTTTTAATAGGGCTATTTTAGGATTTTACAAAATTCAAATTTTAAAACTTAACCATAAACCATATCTAAGGTTTAATGGGATGGATTTATTTAAGGATATCTTGGAATAGTGGAAAACTATTAAATTTCATAAAAGGTAGGAGTAAAAAATGAACATATATTTGTGTTCAAGTGATGCTTAATTGCATTTGTAATTTTAAGATCAAGTTAATCAATAATTAATAATTACTTTAGAATGAAGGTACAATTTATCAAAGACTCTCTTCTTTCAATATTTTAAGACTCGCTTATGGTTTAAAGTAGCTCATTTTAGTGGGAGTTGTGTTGGTTGAAGAAGAGGGTAGCCTCCCTAATTGATAACCTAATAACGAAATAGTTCTTGAGAGTGAGAATAAGAAATTTGTGTTCATTTAATTGTATCTTATTTTGCTAAGATCATAATTTCTTTTGAGTATCAAGAAAATAAAGTAGAATAATTGATGAGTTTGAACATTTCAATAATTTTGGATCTATGTGGCAATGATATTTTCCTAAGTTAGTCATTGCATAGATATGTTGGTAAAGACAAAGGAATTAAATCAAATGCAATTTAGTAGTTAAAGTATGATAGGCCCAAAATCACTTATATAGTGGGCATATAATACACAGTTCCCAGGGGTGTTTGGCTTATCTCATATTTGTACCAAAAGAGTTCAACATGTTAATGTACTTTCAATTTTGTTAATCCAAAGGGATTAAATTTATTAAGTCTAAGTGTTTTCTAAGTGATAAGAGTTAACTTGTATGCATTGATGGTAGGCAGCCTATTATTAATTTAGAATAATAGTTTTGGATTGAAAACAATTTTGTGTTTGGATAGTATAGTTGATTACACACTATCTTATAAAAGATCGGGAGATCTTATATGTATAGATTACTCAAACTTGCTTTATTAGTTGTCTAGATGAACATAAAATTGTGATTGGACATGTGTTAAGAGGTATTGTATTATAGTATTATTGTGTAGTTAATTGCAACAACCTCCATTAAAGGGTAAGGCATGTCGTGTGTTATAAATTCCTTATCAAGTTAATAAGTTAAGGGCTTTTTAGCCTTAACCAGATTTATGTTGTGACAATGTTGCTACCATAGGATCCTCTCTTAATAATAACAATTTTACTTATGTAAAAGACTTCAAATTGAAGTACTTGCTTGTAAGAAAGAAAATACATAAGCATATTATTTGTTTTCCATAATTTGTATGCTCATAGATCCATTAACCAAAAGTTTAGGGGTAAATATAAAAGTATGATCATGTGAATAATATGAATATGTCTAAGCCTTTTTGGTGTTCTAGGTTAGTAGGAGTATTGATGATATGAGCTCATCCATATGTTATGATACGTTTAAGTACTCATAATGAGATATCCATAATACTTCCATATGTTATGCACATTTTGGTTACGTGTGAGTAAAAACATTTAACCCTATCTCTTTACCTAGAATAGACATATTCAAATTCTATCTTATTAATGTATTAAAAATATTAATTCTCATTAATATCTTGGGTAGATGCTAAGACCATTGTGTGGGGATTTACATTTACTCACATTAAGATAATATAAATCCCATTATGCATGTTTTATTTATTTGGTCATTAAGGCATAGGCAATCAACATGATTAATATTAATATCCTTTTGAATATAATATTTAGTATTATTAGATGCTTATGATCTCAATTACACCTATAGGTGAAATAAATACCATTTAACATTAATTCATTTCAAGTGGTTGTCATTTATAAATTAATGTGGTTCTAAGTTGAAGATTGTTAAAAATTTCAATGTGGGCTTCATATTAATTTAATAAATAACAATTAATGTTAAATTTCATTATGTACACTCATTTTATGTATGCTCATGATAAAGTGACAATTAGATTTGGTCCTTATATGGTATCATAGCCTAATATGGGTTAATTGGACATGAATCCTATGATGAGTTAGATCCATAACCTAATCTAGTTTATTTAAGAGGTCCCCTACCTCTAGTAACCAATCTTACTAGTTGTCCCATCAGTGTGCAAACATGATTCACCTCATTTAAGAGAGAAAGGGGGAAAGATGGTTATGATAAAGACAGTGTGACCTCTACAATGGTTTCTATGTCTTCCTATATTACTAATTCATTCAAATGGTATGAGAAGTATAAAATTGATGATCAATCACCAATTGATCTACATATTTATTGCACTAACTTTATATAACTGATTGTTTTGTTCATCTTATTTATGTCATAATTGAAAGCCAAAATATGAAATTTTCTATTTAATTAAAATTAATCACACAAAATGTTCCTAATTTTTCATATGGAATTAGGCAATTGATAGTTAGATATATGATATGTAAAGGTCATGTCAAAGTTTTGATTTCAATATATCTATGTCACTTTATTCAATCATGCATAATTTACTTTCTTTATTGAATCCAAATGCATGCATCTTGTTAATTAGCGATTTCATTTCATAGTAGATTATTTTTTGCCTCTTGAGTAAAATATATATTTCTAAAATAATATTGTTAAATGAACTTTCCATTTAAATGCACCACAAGTTCATAACTTTCATAACTTAATGCAATATAACTATTCTATGAATATTAGAATATTCATATTTTACGATGCTTTGCAAGAAATATCCTGATGGCATTTGGAGATGGTATATTTTTTGGCTTATAAGGCAAGGTATGTAGCATGTTTTCAAACTAAGCAAAATGTTGCATAATAATTAGGCAGTAATACCATGCCTTGCTTGTGGCACTCTGTTACTATGAAATTATTATATTTTAACCTTATATACTAGTCTATATACATATATTCATATACACACGTATGTATAATAATTTTTGTCATCTTAGTAATTTAATAAATTAAAAAAAAGAATTTACACTAATATTTCATTAGAGATGAAGAAGGTAGAAAAAATAATATTTTGTTGATTATAACAACTTGGTTTGTTTTTTATGTATTAAGTTATCTAAATCAATTATAAATTTAAAAATTTTTCTTTATTTACTAGTGCTTTAGATTGTTTAATCGTTATGTATCAATTTGTAACCTTTAATTTTAATTTTTGTATTTTTATAGATTTCTTTTATTTTTCTATCTTTCCTTAAAAATTTTCATGGACATCTGTTACAACATGGGGTATAAGGATGATGGGAATTTTGTTCTCAATAATTGGATATGCAACAATGTAATATTTCGTCCGTAGTAACTTGGCATGGGGTAAGAGAAGACTAATTTACTCTACCCACTCATTATCCGCACTATAAATAAATTAGATTCCCATAATGGTTTGTTTGGATAGGAGAAATAAAGAGGAAGGAAAAGAAAGAGAATGTTATTTGTTATCCTTTCCTATATTTTGAAGTTTTGTCTAATGAGGGAAGGTAATAAGAGTGTATGGTTAACCCTCCAAAGTATTCCACTTTTTAATGTTTTGGTTCTTCTAACACTATTATAGAAATGGTAATTTATATTGATCGATAAATGTTGATTTATATTAGCATGCATGCTTATGTTGAAGTGGTGATATTTTTAAACAAATATAAAAATTCAAGATGACAAACAAAGATATAGCCGATGTCTATGCCAATGGTGGAAACCTTACTACATCATTTTTTCCTTAATCATCCTATAGAAGGCATTTCAAAAGTCTTATTAGAAAATAAAAATGTATAGCACATCTATTTTATTAAATAACTAATGTTTAAAAGGCATTCCAAAAGTCATATTGAAAATTGCAAATTCATAGGACATTGGTTTTATTTATTAATTGACATGGACTATTTTTCTATAAATTTTCCTTTTATACCTTTCTTTTTATATGAAACATTTTTAACAACCCATTTTTCAATATTTTGTTGATATCTACCTAAGGATCAACTAATTTTATCACTAGAGTATCCAATAATGTTTTCGCTTTTCTCTCACTCTACTTTTATGAAGAAAGTATGCAATTGGAGATCTGCAACCTTCAATTCTCCCATTGTATACTCTTTTAATTAAAACAGAGTAAAGCTAGAATGAAAGAGTTACTTGGATGATAATTTGATACATAGTGGTTCTTTTGTACTCTTTCACTACACTTTTATGTTGTCAAAGTGTACAAATTGGAAAAATTTGAGCAACAAACTGAATTTTCCAATGTCAATGAAGATTTTGATGTATAATGGTTTTAATTTTATATTTATGTATTCATGTAGGCATATATTTTTTATTTATCAATAATTTCATGTAGTAATTGTGTATAAACTTGCAAAATCATTTCTCTTTGCTATCTATGAGTTTTTTTTGCATTAAAATTCTATAATCAAAAGTTAGATTGCATGTATTAACAAAGGGAAGGCACATCAAAAGAAATATATCCTTTTGTGTTAAATTGGTTCAAAAATAACTATTGAAAAAATTATATGAAAATAGTCCACAATATTTTTAAAAATTACATTAAAAAATTCTTTTTGGAGTCAATTGTTTACATAACAAAGTACTATAGATAATTGAAAAGACTCCACTTTGGTAGTATTGAACATAAAAAAGTCAATTTTGGGATCAACCGACATCTAATATGACATCATTTCCTACAAAACTAAAGAAGTCAAAATAAATTTTGTTTATGGATAAATTTTAATGAATAAAATTGAAGGCAACTACATGAATGGAATTTAAGAAAAAGTCTAAATGAATGAAATTAAAAATGATTAAACAAAAAAAATTGAAGATTGCTACATAAGTGGAATTTGTGAAGAAGTTTAAATGAATGGAACTTCTGAATGAATGAAACTGAAGATGATTAAATGAATGGCATTAATGTGTGGAAGTTACAATATCAATTGTTTTATGGTGACTATCATCTAAGTCCATTTCAATTATTATAATAGTATATTAATAGTTTACACATCATGTTAGTACTTCACTAACTTTGCAAGGTAAGGTAATTGTATATATAACTAAACTTACACCATCAATTTTAAATTAAATTTTGATATATAATGATTTTCCCTTGACCTATGAATAAGGCTTTCCCTACCTCTTTAAAATAAATCAGTGATCTATTAAGATAGTTCTCCTTCCATAAAAAAGAGGCCTTTTGACTTACTTGATTCCATCAATTTAGTGTCTATTGAACTTGAGGTGCTTAATTGCATCATTTGCTATAAGCTTCTGACTATCCTATTGCTTCAATGTGTGAATGGGAATATTGCTTACTCTATGTGCTATCTTAAACTTGGTAAAACATGTCCTATTTATCGATGTCAATTGGTACTATTTGATGCAACACTATTATTCTAGAATCTTTCACTGTTCCATGCAAATATGGAATATGGCTATGTAAAAAGTGGGAGTTAAATTAAGGTTATAAACTGCCAAAACTCACATCTTTATGAACTATGTTTCTAGTTCATAAAGGCATGAGCTTTGATGCTTTGAAATCTTACTATAACTCACAAATTCTGCACAACCATATTTTGTATTTATGCATGAAACTTTGAAAGATTCTAAATCAATAACCTGGCATTAGATAGCACTGATTGACATAACATAAATAGGATATTTATTACCAAGTTTAAGAAATCATATAGAGCAAGCAACTAGCATGTTTATTTTCTTATTAAAAAATAAAGGCAACAAGAGACTCGTAGCGAATGAAGCAATTAAATGATATGAAAAAATTATGAGTTAAGGAAAACCACTTTTCCTTTTAATATATACAAGGATGCCGTGTATGTTTATTGTAAATAAAAATCTTGTTATTAATTGTAACTAGAAGTATTTTCATTGTATATGTTCATGTAGTGATATGAAAATAAATAAAATAGTTAAATCAGCTCTCATAATAGATTGTATCCTTTCTTATTTGTTTTATTTACATTCAATCCGTTATTATTTGTATTTGTTTAATTGCATAATAAAAAATGCCATAATGAGAAAAAGAATCTTAATGCTACCAAATTTTCTTAGAGTGAGTTGAATTAAAAATAAAATAGATCACTTCAAAAAATAATGCTGATGTTCTTTACAAGATTTAAAATTAATATATAAATTGTATTTTGGATTCTAGTTTAATATATTTATGTGAGGTGAACTAGAAATTGCAAATTCTAACACATATGATGTGTGCAATTGAATTAGTTTTAGTTTGATATGTATATGTTTGTTGTATTTGGCCATTTTAGAACTATTTTGGAAAGGTTATGGGATTATTTTAGACTAATTATGGAAAATGTTAGTTATGTAAAAGAATAAAATTTTATTTTTAATAAAAGACATTTACATATTATGATGTCGATTTATGTGTAGTAACCAATGTTAGACATCATTTAATAGGATGAAGTTGTTACATTAAAGATGATGATGCTTTTTCAAAATCAATGTCTAATATAAATTTAGATGCTAGTTTGTTTTATTAATTGACATGAAAACTTAGGTTAGAGCATAATGCATGTAAAATAAAATGATTAAAGATGACATTATTTGCAAATTTTACCCCCAAAGCTTTTTCAACCATAAAATGGTTCCTTGTCTAATAAGATATCTTCTCATTCTAACCTTAAGATGATTTTTTTCAATTTTGAATTTTTGCTCCCTAATTACTTTATAAGACTGAAGCTCAGTTAGCTTGTGGTAAAATATGTGAGGCTTAGTACTCACTAGAGAAGTGTAAAACATAAATGTGAGGACTTTTTTTAACTTTAGTGTTCATTCTTCCATTTTAATTTTTGATTTTCTAATCCATTTTATTTTGTTTCCTATCATTCTGATGTTACTTTTACAAGTTTGTATAAGTAATAAATTTGATCTCATTCATCTTCTTTGGTATTTTATCATATTATTTATTATTTATTTATATGAAAATGCGCAACATTACACCCTAATTTTTCATAAATGCTTATTGCATTTGCAATTATTGTACTCAAAAAGCTTTTCTAAACAGTGCAAACCTAATATATTGAGATAGATTTAGTGAAGCACCCTTTTTGATTAGGGTATTGTATACAACCTTTCACCTTTTTAAATTTTTTATTATTTAAAATTATTTAAATTGGGATTTTCTAGAGTTATAGGGGATACTGGCTTCTATATTTGGTTTGGAATACTAGGAAAATAAGGACGAGGAAGTAAGGATTAGAGGAATGAGATTAGGGTTTGGGATGAAGGAGTGAGGAATTGGGGAATAGGATTTGGTTGAGTAAGGTGGGTTAGGACATAAATAAGACAACAATTATAAAAATAAACTGACATAATACTATTGAAATTAAATGCCAATAGTTTGAAAACAAAAGACATTTAAGAGGAAAGTTCTAGCAAGATTAGTGAGCATAAGTGAATTTTGTTATTATTAATCTTGTCAAATGAGGGTTATATTAGACCAACCCATAGCAATTTTTTCATAAAATTTTTAGCCAAGAGTTATTGTATTATATATTGAATTACTATATCATTTTTTAGAAAGAATATTTTTATTTCATGCACCATTGATGTATTTTCATTTGCACCTATAGTGCATATAATTAGGCCAATTATCCCATAATATAAATACATATTTTTTAATTAATTATTTACTTTATGTTTAAATTTTTTAACTTTGCTACTCATCCACTTTCTATTTTTTTAATATTATTGATTTGATTTCTTGAAACTTTGGTTTTAGTATATTATGCAAATTTTTAAACCATAAAAAAAATTATGCCTTTGTTTGTATGTTAAATATGAAAACATAATCCTTTATTATCATTATTATTATTATTTTCACTAAATACCTATTCTAATTTTCATATGATGAAATTTCTATCAATTTTGTCCTTTACTAAAGTTTAGTATATTAATTTTTCCCTAAAAATTATCCCTATTGCAAAATTTAGCCTCTCTACTTTTAGGTAATGAAAAAACTTAATAGCTAAATCGAAATGGCACCCTTAGCTTTTTTTGTGGCTATTAAATGTTGACCTAAATTTTGTGGCAAAATCAATTTTCACGGATTAAATTAATATACACTTTTAGTGAGAAACCAAATTGATAGAAATTTTATCTTACATGGAACAAAATATATGTTTAGTCATTTATTTATTTACAATATAGTTTGACTTGACTGTGTCAACCTATAATTTATTGTGTTCACTTATATTTTGCATCATTAAGATAAAATTTACATAATTTTGTGTCTTTTTTATATTGGCATAAAAGTCATAAAATTAAAAAGTAAAAAAAATTGTGGTGAACAAGAATTCGTTGCAAATTTGTTCGATTCATTAAACTATATTTTAAGTTATAGTTGAAATTTAAAAATAGTTGTTAAACTTACCCATGATAAGATCTCATTTTTTTAATTTTTTTTGTAATTTTAATAAGCAACAATTAATATTACATGACAAAGGAATGTTAATTTCATTTACTTTTGGAGATTATTGTTGTCATTGTCATAGTTGTTGTTGTTATTGAAAAACTGTTTATTCAAAATAAAAATGATGATCAACAAGAATAGAATGTTATGTATAAATTTTAACAAAAGAAGGTTTAATTAATACTTCTTTATTTTCTTTTTAGATTATATATTTCTATATATAGCTGCACTGAAAATAATAATGCGTAACTTCTCAACAAAGTAAAATAAAATAATTAAGTATATAATGAAAAGCCTAAAACCGTGTTATCACATGGGTAAAATCACAAATATAGTAAAATGTAATTGATCTATCCAACGTTGGACTATTTGAATGAGATAATGGAACCCCTTTGACACGGCTAAAACATGCAAACTATTGACCGTTGATTTCAACCGGAAAAATTAAACCTTATGGTGCAGTAATTTGACCAGAAGTTAACATTTTATTTTATTTTAATAAAGTTGAATTACAATGAAACCTCTAAAATATATGGATGTCTGAATCAGAGATTTAAATTGCTGTCAGTAACTGTGATTTTTTATAATTTTATGCTGTAATATTTACATTCTTCTGTATTTATTTACAATTCTACTCATTACAATAAAATCGCAATCGCAATTACAATTGTTATTTAAATTCCTATTTGAATATTACCCCTAAATAATGTATCTTCGGCGGCTCGCACTTTACTAATCAACATGCAAAACATACCCAATAGGCGTAAAATCTTTCTGCACAAGACATTATTAATGTAAAAAATGTTTACGGCAATCTGCCGCAGCACGTTATTACTTCAACTGCTGATGTCAACGTTTGCGTTTTCGCAGAAAACATTACTAATGCCCTGCAAAGGACGTTCATGCAATCATAATTAGACATTGTTATTTGTAGACAAATTACATCCATTTCCTTTCCTCTGAATTATTCTTCCTCTTTTTGTAGCATAAGAAATTATTAAATATAGGAAAGTATTATAAGTTTCGAAAATGGGTTCCCAATATTTTATATGTATCGTATTGAGCTTTAAAAGATTTGTCTGACTATCTGACAATATTTAATTTTTACTTAGAACCAATTTCAAATTTTATTTTGAGCGCATATAGTATTACTATTAAATATGTACTTTAATTATAACAATTATTAAACTAACACATAAATTAAAGCTAATAAATTAATTAATTTTATTAGAAGTATTATATAAAATTAATTATTATACTAACTGAAAATGAAATAAAATATGAAACATGTTAATGTGAATAGATCTATAATTTGAATTAATTTATATTTATTTTTAGAATAAATTATATTGGTACAGTGAAAATATTTAAAATAAGAATATAATTATTTAAAATTTAATTAATTATATTTCATGATGTCAACATATTTATTTATTTTTTATTTTTCTTATATTAAATTAATAAACATAAACTTTTAACTATAGTGCCTTCTCTGTTACCATCCCTTATAACTAGAGGATTATTTTCTTATATTTCTATATAGATATATTGCAATATAACTATATAAAAATGAGATATTTTATAATTATATAAATAAAGGACACATTTATATATAAAAAAAATAAGAAGAATAGTCTATGAAGAACAGAAGTAAACAAGTGACTGTTGTTTAAAGTTTGGCATTATTGTATTTCATAAAGGTAGAAATATTTCAAGGGTGGAAGTATAATTTTAAAAAAGGGGAAGTGCGTGAGTGTACATCAATTAAATTTTAGGAGATCAACTATTATTTTTGTTAATAAATTTAGAGAGAGAGAAAGATGGGGGTGGACAAGAATCAGATTAAACTTGTTTTGGCCCTCAATTTTAACCAACTAAATTTATCCGAAACTACTCACTTGAAATCAACTGAGAATGATCAACTTTCTTAGCCTAACCAATGTAAACTACATTAAACGGTTGAAATCGATTTAGGCCAATTATTGTTTGTTTAAGGAAAAAAACTTATAGTTAAAATTCTCACAATTAAAACGATAAACTCTAATAAAAATATTCACAATTTCACTTTGTCAAAAACACATAAGTCACTACAAAAAAATATCATAAGTTTTTGACGTCCAAAATGATAGAAATCTACCAAAAATTGGATATTTTCCAACAGAAACCAATAGGGAATTTGGAAAAATCATGGTTCAAATAAGATATCTTTAATTCTAATTTGGATAGTTGATAAAGCATATAACTGGAACAAATGTTGTTATCACAATCATTTTCATATTCTTCAGCCATGCATACCATATGCACGAACAAATAAAGAGAAATCAATTGTAAATGGAGTTCAATCCTCAAATTTTAATTAATAAGTCAAAACAAGTACAAGTAAAACAAGAAAACTCAAAATCTGCACAATCCAATGTGGTCACTAGAAACCCTTATGCCAAGCTCATGTTTGGGAAGTTATTCAAGTACACAATGAACCTAAATACCAATTTGACGAATATTGTGCATGCAAATCCATCAACATAGCAAACTATAATGAAGGCATGAATGAAAGAAATGACATTAATTTTTGAAGGTGAATAGTTTAAGGATATTGCAATTGATAATGAAGAAAGAGATTATATATTTTGTACAGCTCAAAAGTTACTATTTACAGGCAATAAGATTCATCTCAAAGCAACAAGATCTATCACTTACAATGTTCAGTCAATTAGAAGGTGTATGATTTAATTATAAAAAATGGAAGTTATGAGAACATTATATCAAGTGCATTAGTCAAATATTTAAAATTATCAACAAGAGCTCATCTCACATCATACCAAATTGAGTGGATCAAGAAAAGACTTGCTATGTAGGTGACAAAAATTTTAAAAGCTTTAATCTTAATTGGAAAAACTTGTAAGAATGAAGTTATTTATGATATAATCAACATGGATGCTTACCACATTTTACATGGAAGAGCATGTTAATAAGATGTGGATGTAATTTATCATGCAAGGAAAATATTAACAAAATTAACAATTCCATCCTAGAAATTATAAGGTGTTAGCAAAATGGTATTTGAATTATCATAAAGTTGCAACTTTATCTCTAAATAATGATTTGTATTGATAATTTCATCTCTTCATATAAATGTATACAAATAATTTTGTCCTTGAATTACTATACAAAGGGACGAAATTATTTGTACAAATTCTTATTTTTGGAAGAAATTGCAACTTTATATAATTCAAGGACCATTTTACATGTGCCTTTTAATTTCATCAATGAAATTGTCAATTTTTTCAAAACAATTATACATTGTGGTGGAAAGACAAAAAGGATAGTTATTCTTCCTATTAATAAAAAGTCAAACACAACCAAAGTTTTTAAGATAGATGGAAAATCATTTCTCACTACCTCTAACTTTGAGGAAGAATTTGTCAAAGACATTAAAAAAGCTTGAAAGACCTTTGCAATTGATATCAAGGGAGAAGCTTGTTATCAATATTTTACCACCATCGCAACCCTTGTTGAAAGAATTCAAAATTGTCATTTCATATGATTTACATGATGGACTTCCACTAATGAGAGATATTCAACATCACATTAATTTGATTTAAGGGGCAAGTCTACCCAAATTGCCACATTATTGCATAAGCCATGTGAAGAATGAAAACTTGAAAGAGAAAATAGAGGAATTAACTTACAAATGATACATTCAAAAAAGTATGAGCCTATGTGTAGTTCCAACCTTGTTTGCACCTAGAAAAGACCAAATTTGGTGTATATGTATTGACAATTGTGCCATCAACAAGATAACTATTGGATAAATTTTTGTAATAACTCAACTAGAAGATATGTTAGATCAATTCCAAAGCTTAATAAAACTTTTTCAAATTTATTTTAGTAGTGGATACAATTAAGTTCACATAAGGCTAAGAGACAATTGGAAAATGTGTTTTAAAATGAGAGATAGCTTATATGAATGGCTAATAATTCCCTTTGAACTATTTAATGTACTAAGTACTTTCATGCATCTTATGAATCAAGTACTTAAGCTATTCGTTGGATATTTGTTTTTATCTACTTTGATGACATCTTGATATATAAACATAAATGAGAACTAGAGTCACTTGAGAGAAGTTATGAATGTTCTATGCTACAATAAGTAATACATCAACTTGATAATGTAACTTCATGATTGATTACTTGATCTTCTTAGGATTTATTATAAAGGCTCAATGAATACATGTTGGTGAAGAAAATGTATGTGCAATTAAAGAATAGCCAACACCAAAGAACATCAATGAGGTTAGAAGCATCCATGGTCTGGTAATAGCTTATTAAAGGTTTATTTGAAGCTTTAGTAGTATTGCAACTCTAATCAATGATTTTTTTAAGGAAATGAATGTTTCAATAGAATAAAGAAGTTAAGAAGAGTTCCATTGAGATAAAAGAAAAGCTAATCATAACTTCAGTACTAGCATTACCTAATATTGGAATGCCTTTTGATTTTGGAGATGCAAGTGGAGTTGAAAATAAAGAGTTCTCTCATTAGGAGATAGGCCAATCACTTTTTATAACAAGAAACCTAATGAAGCATGAAAAAATGGTTAACTTATGAGTAAGAGCTATATACAATAGTACATATATTATGCTATTGAGAGTATTACTTGATTCCTAAAATGTTTTTCATTTACTCAAATTATGAAGCATAGAAACACTTGAAAAGCCAAAATCACCATAAATAAGATGAATACAAGGTGGCCATCACACTTATAGCAATTTGCATATATGATTAAGTACAAGTTAGGAGCTTCCAACCATGTTGTAGATGCTTTAAGTTAAAGTAGAAGCCAACTTGTTACTTTTAAAGAAAAGTTGTTGGATTTTAATGCTTAAAAAATTTGCAATAAACAAATGAAGACATCAAAGATATATAGGAAAAGTACATATTAAAGCAATTATTTTGGCTCTTTATTTAAAGGTAGTAAGGCAGAGTGGTAAAGGCATAAGTATAATGAATAGGAATTTAGCAACTGAATGTTGTAATGAAGAAAAGTAAGCACTTGGTGTTTACTTGAAAGGCAGACAATGAAGAACATTTTGAGACTAATATCAATATGCAATTAATAGTGTAGAAGTATAGGAAAACTCATTAATAAGAATATTCTGGTGAGGTTAGGATATGTGAGTTATACTAAGCTAAGATGTCTTTTGCTATAGTTGAATTAATGAAGGGTATTTATAGGGATGAAATGATGGTTAGGTACATTTAATGTTGGTTAAAGATTAGTACTAGGTTTAGGAGAAGTTTAAGATTTTATAACAAGTTTTGGAAGCTAAATCGGACTAGGAGGATTATGGCTAATCCTTTAAGTAAGTTTTAGGTTAAAAGGGTGGAACATGGGTTTGGGTTTGTATCTTTTTTTACTAAAAGAGAAAGTCTAAGGTCATAAGTCAATAGGTTTAACAAGATAAGCATGCAAGTTACACTATGCCAATCACATTTTCACATTTTCATTCTAAAGTCACATTTTGACGTCACTTTTCAAATACTTATACCTAGAATGGTCTAGATGTGAAAGAGTTATTTTGACACTTTGGAATCACATTAGATGAAACATTTCTTCAATTCAACCAATCCATTTCATAAAAAATTCTTAAGAATTGGTGGATGTAGGATTTGCTATACTCTAAAGATGTGTGATTTACTACCAAGTTCACATTTTCTAGCTAAAGTAGAGTGGTCTTTGATGACCAATGCTAAATGATGGAGGCTATTTATTGATCTAAACATTGGATAGAATAAGGATGGAAAGTGTATGGCTCAGATTTCTATGAAGGATCATCCTTTTAGAGGATTGTTTGTTGAAATTACTGGACCTATTTGGTATATGGCATAAGTGGCCTTATTTCACTTGATGCCACAATTAGGTGACAAGAATAAGATGTGCTTCACCTTTATATCACAATTTTAGAAGTAAATAGTGCAATGAGAGCATGATATGCTCTACATTAATATTGTAGGTACTTCTTTCGCATCTAAAGAGGTTTGCCTTAATGTTCCATTGATACTTCTTTATGTGTTGCATATCTCTTTTTTAAAGGTGTGCATAGTGGGTCAAATTTGTATAGGAACAATAGTCAATGATAGACTTTCATATGCTAGAAGTTTACTTATTTAAGGGAAATAAGGTCTAAAAGACAAGGGTTTAGAGAAAAGATCATCTATAATCTTCATAGAGAAGCCCTTAATGGACATCTAGGAAGAGATAAGACAATTGCCAACAAAGAAGGATGATACGATTGGCCTTAACTAAGGAAAGACATGGAATACCTTATGCAAAAATGTTATGCTTATGAAGTTTCTAAAAGGTATACTTAAAATAGAGGACTTTACATGGCATTACCCATTTTAAATGCTCTAAATAGCATTTGGAAAGATTTCTAGTGGATTTTATGGTTGGCTTGCTAAAAACTCCACATTACATAGACTTTGTATTTATGGTGGTAGATAGATTTTCAAAAATGTTACATTCATGCCATATGTCATAAGATTTCTAATAAGATTATTCTTTTAAGAGTTTATTACACTCTATGGTATTTCTAAAAGTATCACATCTAATACAGATTTTAAATTTCTATCACATTTTTTGTTTAACTTTTAGAAGCACTTTAATGTAATTTAAATTTTAGTAGCACAACTTACCTACTAACTAATGGACAAATTAAGGCATCAAATATTGATTTGGAAAATCTTATTTGTAGCATTTATGGAGATAAGCCAAAGCCATAGCATTTTGTGCTAAAGTTGAATTTACTTATAATAGTGAAAGACATAGTTTTGGAGGAATTTTCAGCTTTCTTTGTCATTTATAGGAAGGTTCCAAAACATCCATTAGATTTGGCTTAACTAACTACAATTCATGGTTTGAGTATGATTGTTAATTGCATGGTAGAACATCTCTAGTTTGTTCAAAAAGATACAAGAAAGAAGAATGAAGCCTTAAATGCAAAATACAAAGAATTAATTGATAAGCATAAAGGATACAAGATATTTTAAGATGAATATATGATCATGGGTTTTTTTTTTTTTTGAAAAAAGCAATTATCGATTGGAAAATACAACAATTTACAAGTAAAGAAATATGGACCATACAAGATTTTGAAGAAAATGTTCATGCATAAGTTATTGATTTGCTTAATTATATGGGAATTTCAAATACTTTTAATGTTACTATTTTGTACAAGAACTTTCCTTCTACAAGGTTAACATATCTAAAAATGAACTTGAGGTTATACTTTTCTCAAGTAGAAGGTGTAATGTCCTGAATTTTTTAATTCTATCATTGGAATCTCTAAATTCTAAGATTGTAGAAACGAAGAGCATGTTTGAATTAGCTTGGTGGGTGAATCTTAAGTTGAAAGGATTTAAGTGTAAAGGTAAACGAAATTTTGAAGGAAAAAGGGGTAGTAGGAAAAGAATTGATTTCCATAAGCAGTATAGATGATCAGAGGAGGTTAGAAAACCCTAAAAAGGGGAGTTATCTAAGTTTGACAGTGTAAGGAATTTTAAACAGACAGAAACCCTATGGACTAAATTGCAAAAGTGCAAAATCGGGTGTGATTAAAGTGGAAATAACCAAGATTTTGGAGTGTGATATGTGATTTTAATTAGTGTGACCAATGGACTCATGACAAGTGTCACTATTAAAAAAAATATGGCAAGAATAGCCTTGCTAATTGGTGAAAAAGGACTAAAATACCCTTGAAAATTTTAAAAAGGACCAAAATGCCCCTAGAAGCTTCATGAAAACTCTACCTTCTTCTCCATTTCTCCAAAAAGCTGCAGAAATTTCCATGAGAGCAAGCTTGGAAGTGTGAGAGAGAGAAGGAAGAGAGAGAAAGTTTCTCTTAGCTTTTTCACCCAAAAATACTAAGATTCAAGCTAAGGTGTAGAAGGGAAAGTTGCTCTTCTCATCAAGCTCTATCCATTGGTGTGCTTAGATTAAAGAAAAGCTCAAGTTTGATTAAGTTTGGGGAGCTCCAAGTGAGGATTTTCAAGTTGCACCAAGAGGTAAAAATGTTCTCCTCCAAGAGCTCTTTAATGTACTCTTTGTAGTTTCTTGAAATCTTGAGGTTGGTGAGGTCAAGGGTGATTGAACATGGAGTTTAGGATGATTTGAATATGGTTAATGGTGTTTTGAATGTTGTTATGTTAATCCATGGCTTTGGTTTGGTGTAAAAATAGCAAGAAACCATGATGTACACACTTGGGTTTTAGAGGCATAATGGTGCATGTGCAGAATTGGTATGATATGTTTGGAACTTGGCTAAATTGATGAAGTTAGAATAATTTTTATGAATTATAAAGCCTATGGAAGATGAAATTTTGAATTATGAAAGTGTTTGTGTGCATGTTCCCTTTTGAGAAGCTAAAACCATGAATATGGAAAAGAAGGAAGGAAGGAGTTTTAGCTGTTTAATGTGTTTTTGGAGGATCAGTAATGTACACGGGGTAGAACACGCCCCGTGTTGTACCTCGTGTTCTTCGTCGAAGGCTGATCAGTGTGCTACACGGGGTGCAACACTCCCCGTATTTATTTCAGAACTGAAGGGCAGTAAGGTACACGGGGTAGAACACGGCCCGTGTTCACCCCTGTGTTCTTCTCTGAATAATCCAGTGAAGCATCGAAGCTATCCAGTAAGAAACACGGCCCTGAACACGGGGTATGGGACCCCCGTGTTCTTTGCCAAGTGAACATTTTGGCTTTGATTCTTCAGGAATTGCATGGTTTTGCCTTTGGATCCTTTTTCTAATGCTCATATATGTCATTTCAAAGCTTGAAAACAAAGTATAGAGCATCTAAGTATGCATGTGTGCATCTATCAATGTGAAGGAAGTAAAGCATATATGAGATCTAAGGAAAATGATGATGTTCTAATAAAGAACTATGATGTGTATTTATGTAGACTAAGGAGTGACAATTGGAAAGGCAAGAGGAGTTATAAAGGAATTTTTAGTGAGGGCAAAGGAAACATCACATTGGAAGCTTGTAAAAGGTAGCTAGCTTTATCCTTAAGCTGTTTTCTATTTACATGATTTTCTGTATTTTATGCCATTGTATGGAATGTGTATGCAATTGTTGTGGCACAACCCGGGAAGATAGTAGAATATTGTGTTTGGCCTATGGCTCGAGATCCTCGGGGATAATAGTGCAATTGTTGTATGCGGTACCTATGGCCAGAAACCTCGGGAAGACAGTGTGATACTGTGTTAGGCCTTTGGCTCGAGAACCCCGGGAAGACAGTGAATTGCTGTGTGAGGCCTAGGTACGATTATCTGTGATGGCCATCTAGATATTGATATAAGTCCTTGAATGGGCTTAATGATTGCTGTGTGCAGTGCATATTTCTTACAATGGTATGGTATTGAATATGATGATAAAGGATTAATTGATTTCAAAATGTATGTTTTATTGGCTTAAGGATCTGGAATGGTTTGATATATTTTTATGGCAATAGCTAGCTACTGGGAAACTTTGTTTCTTATGTTTTCTGTATTATTACTAACCATTCCAGCTGATGCTTCCAAAGGCTCTCATGATAAAGGACAATGATGTTTTGGGAGTATATTAAAATGTTCACATAGTTGGTGATATTGTATATGATAGATGTACAATTTGTAAGTTGAACTCTTTTTGTATAATTATATGACTCTTGCTCATGTTGTATGAAATACAGAAATTTGAGATATTTTGAATTGGTTTGGAGTAGAAGGCAAATTAGTATGCGTTAATTACCTATTTAATGAGGATTAAGGTGTCGATAAGTAAAAGAGTTACAGAAAGACTAATGTGAATATTGAATCTCTTAATTTTATAGAGAAGATTGATCAAATTAAAACCAAGAAGATATCTCAAAATTACTATTTTATTAATTAATTATTTTTATTTTTCTTATTATTATTATTTTCATTTGTTTTATAAAGCTCTATATGAGGTAGAATAAAAGTTTTAAGTTCAAGATATTAATATAAATAAGTTAAGTCTCATACCACTCAAGTCTTGTGGGTGATTCCCCTAAGATTATGATAAATATGTACCTTAGATATAGATTAGAACAATAATGAAAAAAAGTAATAATTAAACTAACACTATTGTAGAAATGTTGATTTACATTAACACCAGCCTTTATCTCAATGTAGTAGCATTTTTGAAAATATATGAAAAATTAAGATGATGGATAACAATATAAATAGCATCTATGTTGATGGTGAGAAACTTATTACATTGATTATAAAAATAATTGGTATCTAATCCTTGTACAAGAACTTAGAATGTCAGTTTTTTACTTAATCATTATCTAAAAGATATTTTAAAAGTCTCCCTAAGATAGCACAATTTAGTTTTTAGCGGATAGGATGTTGGTTTTAGATAATAACCATACCTTACAAGGCATTCAAAATTTACAACAAAAACTACAAATGTATAGGATCTTAGTTTTATTTAATAACTAACATATATTATTTTCCTATAAAATTTTTCTTTGACTCTCTTTTTCCATATGAAATACTTGTAACATTTCACTCTATAATATTCTCTTGATATCTATCTAATGATCAACGACTTTTAGAGTTATAGTGTCCACTATACTATCATGATTATGGTGGAGAAGAATAAGTAATAAATTGAAATTTACATTAAGTATGATCATTTTGATAGATAGTGTTTCTACTATTCTCGTATTCCATTTTCATAGAGAAAGTATACAATGGAAGAACCTTAACCTTTGGTTCTCCTATTGTATGCTCTTCTTATTAGAATTGAGTAAAAATGGAATAGAAAAGCTAATAAATGATGATTTGATAGGTTCTTATTCTATATTCTCACTCTACTTTCATATCTCTAGAATGTACAAATTAAAGAAATTTGAGCAACAAATTGGAGGATGTAGACATTGATACATAGTGATTTTAATGTTATTTTTGTGTATCCTTGTACTTGTTTAATGTTGATTTAGTGTAGTTATTATGTATAAATTTGTAAATATTATTTCTCTTATTTTAACTATTTCTACTTTAATTATGAATAAGGCAATGACAATTGAAATTGCATAAATTTGCAAAATTATCTCTTTTTGCTAATCTTAGATTGTTTTTATGTTAAAATTTTATAATTAGTATTTGGATTACATAGATTATTGAAAAGAAGACATATAAAAGAAAATATAACTTTTTATATTAAATTGGTTCAAAAATAGTTTTCTTTTCATATTTGTAATTTCTACATAGATATATTACAAAATTTATATGATAATTGATAATGTGAAGACATTGGTTGAAGATTCTTGTAGCATTAGTTGTTTGCATAAAATAATTCTATAGATAATCAAAAAAATTTTATTAAGGAAATGAAAGCATCATTTTTTGAATTAACTGATATTTAATATGATAGCATTTCCTACAAAATTGAAAAGGTTTAAATGAATATCATTTATGAAGAAATTTGAATGAATAAAATTGAAGACAACTATATGAATGACATTTATGAAGAAGTCTAAATGAATAGAATTGAATATGACTAAATGAACAACATTTATGAAGGTGGAGAACTTACAATGTTAGTTTTTAAGTGTAGTCCATTTCAATTGACATGGCAGCTCATCAATAATTTACACATTGTTTTAGTTCTTCACTAACTTCTTAAGGCATTTCATACATATATATGACCAAACTTACAATGTTAATTTGAAATTAATAATTGACATTTAATCATTTGCTCTTAGCCTATAAATAGGCTCTCCCTATTTAAAATAAATTAGTGATCAATCAAGATAGCTCTCCTTTTATAAAAGAAAGAGGGCTTCTTAGTTTATGGTGAAGATCTTAGTATTTGGCATTACCAGAACTGTTTGGAAGATTTAGGGATATTTTAGAGTTTATACATGGACTTGTATATGCACTTTACTTATGAATACAAGCATTTTACAAAGCATTTCAAAAGTGTTAGTTTATACAATCCTGGTGCTTATTACTGAAAGTGTTGGTACATGTCCTTTGAAAGAACCCTAAGAGATTCTATGATTTATTCAATAGCCTAGGTAATGTTTAATGTTATGGTTTACACCCTTAATCGTAAAAGCCTTCTCTATTGATGGATTACAAATACTAGTATATGTAGACGGTTATGGAATCAATTAGAGTTCCTTCTAATAACTTATACCCACACTTTAGCTATAAACACCAGAATTTTACTAAGCATTTAGGATGACTTAAAAAAATAATCCTTTCAAATTCTTTATAGAATACATGTGTTCATCATTGAATTTTAGATACAAGTCCCTAAAAGGAACTTTGAGTGATTAATACCTTCTTAATATTTAATACTATGATTTACACCCTTCATCTCAAAAGTTTTCTATACTAATGGATTTTAGAAGCCATCAATCTACACCTTCTATCTTAATCTTAAAAGTAGTCTCTATTAGGTGATTGATGTAAAGATAGCTCACAATCCATCTCAAGAAGCATATTTGGAGATATAAAAAAATTGATAGATTACAAAACTAATGATAAATTGTAATGAGAAGAAGTTGCATGTCCATTTTTGCATGAATAAATGCAAAAATGGTTAAGCACCTTCCAACTCAAAAGACATCAAGTAATATAAAGGAATTATTAGTAAAGGATGACCATTTTTCCTTTTAATCTATGCAAGGATGCCATGTATATTTATTGTAAATAAAAAGTCTTTTGTTCATTGTATATAACAATTTTTTCATTGTATATGTTTATGTATAGATATGGAAATAAATAAAATGACAAAATCAATTTTCATAATAAATTGTTTCTTTTTTTCATATATTTCATTTATGTTGAATCTATTGCTATTTAGGTCTATTTAAAGGTATAGGAAAAATATCTAATGCAAAAAAGAAGTTTAATGTTTTCAATTTTAATTAGAGCAAGTTCAATTAAAAATAAAATAAGTTAATTCATAAAATGATGTTGGTATTCTTACAAAATTTAAACTTAATTTGTAAAATTGTTAGCTGTATAAATATGATATATATAACATGTAGTTTTCAGATTTTAGTTTGATATATATATATATATATGTATATATATATATATATGTATGTATATATATATGTATGTATGTATATATGTATGTATGTATATATATATGTATGTATATATATATGTATGTATATATATATATATGTATATATATATATATATATATATATAAGTGATGTATATATAAATTGTTATCTGTTTTTAGTCTGATGTATATGATGTGTATCAGGCTATTCGGAAATTATTTTAGAAAGGTTCTAAGATTATTCCAAAATCGTTATAAAAAAGTTATAATAGCAGAGGAAATATAATTTTTATGATTATGATGTTAGTTCTTTTTTAGTAATAGATGTTAAACAATATTTAATACAAAAGTTATAGATACAAAGGAAATGAGTTTTTTTAAATATTATGATGTTAGTTCTTGTTTAGCAATTGATGTTAAAAATTGCTTAATGGGATGACATCGTTGTATTAAAGATGATAATGTTTTTACTAAACAAATATTGATACAAACTTAGACGTCAATTTTTTGTATTAATTGGCATAGAAACTTTGACCATGGGTGTGAATTAAAAATAAAAAGGTTAAATCATGATATGAATTCAAAATATATCTAAAAAAGGAAAAACTACATTTTATCCCATTCAACTATGGGGTCGTAACCCCTTTCAACTTTATAAAATTTGGATTTTACCCTTACCATTACCAAGTTAACAGGTATAACACTTAGCAATGGTTAGAAACCAATGCTATTATTTTAGTAGCGATTCATAACTGCTGGTAAATAAAAAAATTTTCAAAAATTAGTGAAAATAGCAGCGATTTTTAACTGCTGCGATCATATTTCACTTAGTGGTGATTTTTCTAATAGATTTTGTTAAGTTAGTAATGGTGGAGGTAAAATCTAAGTTTCCACAGTCGAAGGAGGTAAAATCCAACAACCCCATAGTTGAAGGGGGTAAAATGTAGTTTTTCCTATAAAAAAAGTAAAGAACAATGTTATTTGCAAATTTTATCTTAAAGTTCTTCTAACCCTAAAATGATTTTCTATTTATCGTGATATGATCTCCTTCCAACCTTAAAATGCTTCTGTTCATTTTTTGTACTTTTGCTCACCAATTACTTGCTAGGATTGAAGCTTTGTTAGCTCATTACTAAACACAAATGGATGTGCACTATAAAAAAAATATAGAATATAAAAGTAAGGATTTATTAAATTTTTGAGTTTGTTCTTTCAATTTAGTTTCTTTTTTCATAATCATCCATATTTTGTTGCCTAACTATAATTTTGATGTAGTTGTTATAGGTTAGCACATGTAAAAAATTTGATCTCTTTTATCTTCTTTGACATCTTTTGGTATTATTTACTATTTATTTATATGAAAATGTATAATATTATACACCAATTTTTCAAGAATGCTTATTCCATCTACATGTATTGTATTCAAGAGACTTTTCTAAGGAGTGCACACTTGTATATCAAGTAATAGGGATCAAGATGAATTTACGAAACACCCACCCCTAATTAGTGTCTTGTATATAATCTTTCATCACTTTTAATCTTTTATTATTTGATTTGCTTTTTAAAATCGATGAAATTGAGATTTTATAGAGTCATAGAAGCTGTTGTTTTCAATTTCTTGTTAGGAATTATTGGGAAATAAAGATGACAAGGGAGCAATGACTAAGAGGATGCGGTTAGGATTTGGGACAAGGGAGTAAGGAATAAAGGGATGGACTAGTTAGTCTAGTTGGAGGTAGGACAAATCACATTGATTATTAAAATAAATTGATGCAATATTATGAAAATTTAACATTAGTTGTTTAAGAATAAATGATATTTAATGTTATTTGTTACAACAATAGGAAATTAAATGACATCGGTTTTTCCATATAAAAATTGGCATAATTATTATATTTTATGATAATTTCAAAACTAATGTTAAAATTGCATATACAATGATACTGGATTAAGTATTAGTCGATTTACAATGTATAATTTTTTAAACACTCAATATCTATCAACTATTCTGTAATAATGCAATTTGATGGTTAGCTATTACCACAAGTCCTCTTCAAGATCAATACATTTGAAATTCAGACTATAAAAATAAACACTTTGATTCTTTTATTCATCGTAAACAGATATTAGAAACACCAACTAAAATCAATATAAAATCACTGATCCCCTTCAAGATCACTTTCTTACATGCACCAAAGTGAGCGGCTTATTTATTATGCATCACATACATTCATTCGTTACATATGCAATAATCTAGCAGGAGAAAGATAGAAACATAAGATATAAAGAAGCTCAATATTTATAGGACTTACATGTTTTGATGTTAGTAGAATGCTTCATCGATATATATATATATATATATATATATATATATATATATATATATATATATATATATATATATATATATATATATATATATATTGTAATATTTATAGGATGCTGAGGCTGATTTGGAGGTGTACATGACAGTTTTTTCTGACTTGTTAGCCCTTCTGAAACAAAACAACATTAATATTAATTCATGAATCAACAACCCCAAACATGCACTTCAGAAATTTTAAAAGAAAGCAATGATATGTATGCATGAGAAATCAGCTTTAATTTACTTTGATTAATTTTATTCAACAAATGATATATTCACACCACAGCTTAATCTAATTAATTACCATCTAATTTGCTTATTAGCTTGGTGGTGGTCAACCCAAATCACAATCAATAATAAAATTAGCTGATGGAAGAGGCTTGTGATTTTTCCACCTTAGCAATCAAGTTCTGCAATCCAAGTTAAATAAATATTTTAATAATTTTCAAATAAAAATTTAATATTATTTTTTACAAGAATGTAAAAATTTACAGTAGTTTTTTTTTATTAAGAAATAGTGGATATGAAGTTTGTATAGATATAAGTGTGCAAATAATTTCAATGTTTATACATGCGTATGGGCTATTAGATTACACGTGTCTGTATATAAAGCATTCCAATCACGCAAAGTAAACCAAAAGCTTAAGAACGTGTTATCGCATATTTGAAACTAAAATGGTAAAATCGAATTTGTCTATCAAAAGTATAACATGTTAATACGCCTAAAACATGCAAACTATTGACCATTGTTTTTCCAAATAAAACCTTACTTAGCTATTGCGGCTATAGAAGGGTTGTAATGCTTTGTTTCATGTTTGGCATTATAATTTCAAGTGCGGCGGCATGGGCCCAGAAAAGGAAAGATCGGATGGGGTTTCCTCGTTTTTGGCCCCAAAAAGGGGGCTACTTACGTCTTTAGTTATAATATAGCCTTTCATTCTTTTTAAGTATCATTGTAGGGAAATAAAATTATTTTCATTTATCTGTTATTTTACAAAATCAAGATAGTATTTATTTTTTTAAAATATTATTCATACTATTTAAATAAATATTCAACAACTTTACTTATTAGTAATAGAGAATATATTAATAAATTAAACTTTTCGTTCCAAAAATTAAGATCTATATTAACATTAAAAAAATACTTAAAATACAATA
This sequence comes from Sindora glabra, assembly GCA_020226215.1. NCBI lineage: Eukaryota > Viridiplantae > Streptophyta > Magnoliopsida > Fabales > Fabaceae > Sindora > Sindora glabra. The sequence continues at coordinate 112,708,372 of CM035226.1, forward strand.
GAGGGAGTATGTTTTTACTCTCATAAGTAAAAATAAATCAATTATCAATTTTATTAGTTTCATAGAATTTATGTGTTAAAAACTTATATTTTTTAATTTTTAAAACATTAAAAATTATAATTAATTTATTTCTATTAATAAAAAGTAAGGATTTGTATTATGCAAGAGTATATGAAAAGTTATCCGAGAGAAGTTACATTTTAACAAAATTAAACTACAAGGAGTTACGTTAAGTATTGTACACTTACTTAAAATGAATAGTGACTTACTTGATCAAACAATCTCAATCAATTGGTTCATATGTGTGCACGCTATATTATTTTGAAATTTGAAATTTAAAAGGTATCATAAAATTATTTGTTTGCGTGCATATAGTGTGATAATAATGTTTACTGCAAAAAAAAAAAAAAAGAAGTGATATTGTACTGGAGCCATGCAAAAGAGAAAGGGAAATCTTTGCTACAACTCGATCAAATATTTCTTTCTCGAGTAGTGCCACTTGGATTCAATTAACTGACCACGAAGCAATACTTTTACTTGGAATTCAATTAATCATAGTTGAAAATTTAAGGTTATACGCGTTATATGTCAAATTGATACCACACGGTTGGTTGTAAAATCGCAATATGTTGCCCCATATACAGCGGCATCCATAGTTTTATTTGGATCCACAACCGTGTTTCTTGTAAGCCATTTCATAGTGGCTAGATTTTCTCTTTTAGGAAATTTAGATTCGGAAACAAGCGTACATAATTTAAGATAAGAGTAAAAAAAAACAAAATCACATATATACATATATACATAAGCATAAGTATATATATGAAACATGATTTGACTTTTAATTTATTCATGAGTGACGAAAGATATTTTATAATGTATATACTTTTTTTTTAATGATCTCATCACAAAAAATAAGATTAAAATGTGTGATTTAAAGAAGAGGTTAAATCAAGTCAACCGACTTATCAAGGCCAACGGTCATGTTTACTTTTGGTCCATTCTATCTTCTCTTATTTATTTAAACAAATTAGACAAAGATTGATTAATTAGTCTATTCAGATATAAAACCTAAACCTATTTTTTTTTGTAAGGTTGATTAATTGGACAAAGATTGACTAATTATCCAGAGACAGTGCCTTGTTGTGTTAAGGAGGTCATGAACTTCCTAAAATTTAGAAAAATAAATTTAAATTATATATATAATTTCTTTATATGAGAAAAATATTATTATTTTGGTCTCATCTAAAAAAACTAAATTAAATATGAAGGATAATATAATAAGTAAAAATGTGTTTAAAACATTAGTTCAATACTTAATTAAATGAAATTAAACTTAAAATTATGTTGTATTTATTTGATTTGTTAAGACTAATTATTAAATCAAGTGAAAATTTGTTGAATCCATTTATCGATTGAATACACTTAACTTTTCATATTCCGATGAGATAGATTTTGTTGGATAAATACATCAAACATCATCTTTACTTTTGGGATAACAATTGAATATATAATTCATTCACATCATTTAAACATCCAATGTGTAGAATTTTTTAAATTATAGTCAAGAGTTATTTTCAAATTTCATAAGATATCAATGTTTTGTAATAAATTTTCGAATTATTAACTACATTTAGTATTAAAAATAAGGAACCAAACATAGTAAATTTGACGCTTAAAATTCAATACCAAATACTTTAATATTATTGAATAAATCTTAATTAGTATCACTATGTTTTCTTCTTTTTGAATATAAGAGAGAAAAAAGAAAAAAATCATATAAAATATTAGAGAAAAGAGATTTAATATATGAAAATAACATTTACGGTGATATATTTTAATTGTTATCTACTAAACATGCACAAAATATATTATATCTCAATTAAGTTCTCATAATATTAAGGTTGAGTTTAAATTTTGTAAGTTCAATGAGTTTGAGTTGAAACACATTTATTTTCTTTGCCCCAGTTTGAACATATAGATATTTAATTTTACTCAACCACTTATTTATACTCTCATTTTCATACCATACAAAAAAATTAATAATGATTTTGGACCCTAAAACTATTAGTAAACCTCTATCTCTGGCCTATCAATTCAACCTATTTCGTAATTAAGATATTTGTATGTATAATATTTTTCATATAAAATATAGATATATAATATTAATAATACTTCAACAATTAAACTAGTCAAAATGAGCTAATTCAACCCTACCAAACTAACTCAACAAATAAAAATTATATGCCAAATTAATCTCAAATTAGACTATTTTTCACTAAGTTGGGTTATTACAATACTAATCACAATCCTAGTTATAGATCATTTTTTACAGCTACAATCCTAAATAGGTTTTACATCACTTATACTTTATTATTATTATTGTTGTTGTTGTTGTTGATGATGATGATGATGATGATGATGATGATGATGATGATGATGATGATGATGATGTTATTGTTGTATATAACTAAAATAGTAAGAAAATAAATCAAGGCACAAAAAAATTCATTATGGAAAACCTTTCAATGAGAGGAATAAAAACTATAGAACCTAGTCCAATAAAATTTCACTATTAATTAAAATGGATACAAATATTTTATTAACTAATTTTACAACATATATATAAGTATATCACTATTTTTCTATAATAGTAATAATTTATTACTCTAATTAATGTATTTATTTAATTATAATAATTATTTTATTTATGCTTAGTTAAAAAATTACATTGTATAATTATTTTTTATTAATTTTATGTCTTTATGATAAAAATTTTTGTTTCTCGTATAATTTTTATTAATTTTTAAATTTTAATATAATTATTTATTTTAATTATTTTGTTTAAAATTTACTAATGATATTAAATATATAATTTTTTAATTTCAATATTAAATATTTTTTAATTTTAAAGTAATTATTTATTTAGGCATTCATTCTATAAGAGTTTGAATTTTCACTAGAAAATAATTCTAACAAAATTAGATATATCTAATTACTTAATTTTGTAATCAAGTTAGACTCATCTTTTGATAAGGATTTTTGTAAGTACTTGAATTGTATAGGGGTTTATTAATGAAAAATATGAGGTGAGAGGTTTTGTATTTATTACCTACCTCTATGAGGTAACTTTAGATCTCACAGTTAATTTTTATTTTTTTGTAGTAATTATTGGGAGTGAAGAGTAAATGCACCATTTATAGAAAAAATATATTCCTAGTTAGAAGAAAATTATGAGGTATTTAGATATGTTTGGGAGTTAAAAACTTTCTATTCTCTCTATAATTTATTCAAAATAGAATTGGTGGGTACCACTGAATTCATCCTTGTGGAATTTAATCTATTAATTTTTTGTTGCATTTATGCAATTTAACCTAATAACCTAATTCTTTCTCAAGTCGTGCCTGCTTGAATTCAACTAATTGGGAAAAAAAGTAATACTTTTACTCGGAATTCAATTAATTCGAGTTGAAAATTTAAGCTGATGCGTGGATGCCTCAATATTGTTCCCATATATATTTGCTCAATATACAGTGCAGCAACTATATTTTTATTTGGATCTGGCGGAGTTTGACTAACATTTTGGGGCTGAACAGAAACATTTTTAACGTACAAAAAATTTATAATGCTATATAATTTTTAACATTTTATATTTCGCTAAATATGTTTATTATAATTTCATGACTATTCATTATTAACAAATCTAAGAGAAAATAAATTATAAGCGATTAATTTATAACATATTATAAATTACCTCCATTCAAAGTATATATTTTTTTATATTTTTAAAGATTTAAATTTATCAATGAATTACCATATAATCAGTAGGAAACTTTTAGTTTGATTATTCTCCTCTTCACTAATTTTTATTTATAAAAAATTATCAATTGTCTTATTCTTGGTCATCAAAATTAGTTGAATATAAATCAAATTAACTTGAATAAACATCAAAACAAAAAGTAGTAATATAATAAAATAATGTAAATGAAAAATCCAAACATTACTATTTACTATGTCTATATCTATCTATCTATCTATCTATCTATATATATATATATATATATATATATATATATATATTAAGATATTCAATGAATTCATTTAATTACATTCACAATCAAAAATCGATTCAAAATTTGCAACATTTGAATCCTATAAGGAAAACAAATACTTAGAGTTCTAATATATTGTTGTTGTGGTAAAAAAAATTGGTTATAAAGAAAAAAATAACAATATTATATATATATTAAAATAAGTAATAAGAATTAAAACAAATATTAATTTTAAAAATTTTAAACATGGTATATGACATACATCTATGTTTGCAAAAATTGAAATTGTTTGCTATTGCCTTTGTCTTTATTTAGGAGAGATTTTAAAGATGTTATGAGTATTTTAAATTAATTCCTCAAATAAGTCACAAAATGAATGGTATGCATATTATTTCCCAATTAATAAGCTTGCGCAAAACAGAAAAATCATAGGCAAATAATTTATTTAATATAATTATTTATTTATTTATTTCTTTTTGTGTGCTCAAGTTTTGAAGCATTATTTCAAATTTTAGCTTTATAAAATCAATTTAAATTCTCTAAACTATGTCTTGTTGAGTTAGCAAAATTTTATAATTATGTATTTTATACTTTACAATTATAAATATATGAAGAAAGAAAATATTTTGGGAATCAAATAACACATATAACGTTTTTTTTTTACATTTAATTGCTCAATACAATAATAAAATTGTAAAAATTTGCCGCTATGATGCTTCGCCATTGGATCCATGTCCCCACCGCTTGTGAGCCATTTCAAAGTCCATGATTTTTTTAAGACATCTAAACGCGGAAGCGCATTAACATTAATAACACACATATATTTATAAGCCTAGAAAACGTGTTTGAAATCCTAGTTAATTAGGAAGAAAATTTATAGTAAGAAATAATTAATAACATGCTGATTGTAATTATAATTTGAGTCATGTATTTACATTTTTTCCCTTAGAAGTGAAATATATATTTCTAAAATATTGAGCTTAGCTGAGTTTTTTCTTTTCTTTTTCTCACTTTTATTTCAATTAACGATTAATGGTATGTGATGCTTTCTTAAGTCTTACTTGGCATATTGGGTAAGATGAGTGACAAAAATACGGGAGTCATGATATTATATATATATATATATATAGAAGATATGTATAATATAAGCTTTTATCCTATAAAAGAAAATATATTTTATTATAAATGTAATTAAAATAAAAATATTAAAATTATTTCTAGTAGTCAAGGAACAAGGGTTGATCACGAATGAAAACCATGGATTATGTCAATGAAATAAAGAAAGTGGCAATGGTGGTGACGACAAGCAGGGTTTCTCAGGGACAAAGGGAAGTCTATTCCAAAACTTTAAAATTATATATTAATTTTGCATAATAATATAAAAAATTTAAATATTTTTACGTAAATTATTTCGTCTAAATAACAGCCCTAAATTTTAAATGAAGACTTGCTATTCATCGTGGTCGTATTAATGTTTTAATGATTAGATGGGCTTGCTCTTAATGTTTGGTGATGGTAGTAATGATGAAAGTAGCTGCTATTGATGAGATTCTAAAAATCGAGTGTAGTCACATTGGTACGAGAGGTGGTAATTTGTATGATTCAGCTCAACCCATGTTAAAAAGGGTCAATTTTCTAATTCATTTAATAATTTTAATTAATAAAATTTATATTATAAAATTATTTATTAAATTCAATTACTTATAATTTTTCATATAAATATTTTTAATAATTTATAAAATATTATCTCAAATTTTTTATTGCCAATTTATTAAAACCAGAATTTTAATTCTTTATTATATATATTTATTTATAATTTAATTATTATATTTTAAATATTAGTATGTAAATCAGAATCCAAATAAATATATTAAATTATTGTATCATATCAGAAATTATTACCTTAAAATTGAATCTTCCAAAAATGCACTTAGTACGGAAAAAATCTATTGCACAGGCTCCGTTTATCTTTTTAATGATATTTTTTATAGAAAAATATTATTTCAATGTATATAAATAAAAGAATACCATGTATCTCTGTATTTTGTAATTACAAAAAAAAGATATGTTGAGATATGATAGTAAGAGAAAATAATTTCCTTTAAAAAAAGGAAATTATTTTTCATTAAATTTCTTACATTTAACCTTGAACATATATACTATTTTATATTATTCAAATATTTCTAACCATAATCTTACTATGAATGTTTATCGCCAAAACAAACAATTAAGTCTATTATAGTACTTTAGAGTATACTCCACGTTTGCCTATTTTATACTTTAGAGCCCATCTTCCCAAAATGCACTTAATCTAACAATTATACTGCAGAACCTAAAAGAAAAACTCATGCTCAAGAGTTAGTACAAAACAGGGTGGGTAAGTAATAGATGTTGACTAAAATTAAACGTCTATGGAATTACTAATTCCAACATTTAATTGTTTGATCAATTCAGAAAGAGAACCGACAAAATTCGATAATCCTTTAGTGTCATAGAGCTAAGGTCATATTTTTTATACATTGATTTAAAACTTACCTCATGGAAATTAAAAAAAAAAGATTATATATATTATAAAAATTTGATACTCGACTAAGCTAAGATGGAATTGCAGAGATCAGAACATATCACTACATTAATTAGGTTAACTAATTATAGCAAATTAATTCTCGAATACATATGCATATATATTTGTGTCTACTATTAACAGTGGCAAATTGATTTTAACATTTTTATTATTTTATTAATATAATTAAAAAGTAGAATAATTTTTTTGTCTAATTTGAAAATGAGATATTGGTAACTTCTGTGGAGGTTTGCAATTTCCGTGTACGTGCACGCGCGATTCGATCCAACACCCTTATTATGAAAAGTTTAAGAGTGTGGTATTTATTTTATTTTTCTGGTCATGGGCAGGGGGGGTGAGGTTGGACGGGAATCAATCCTACACACCCTAAGGTAACCACACTAAAGTAAAATGGAATTGGTCTATAAGGAGTTCGACTGTTTAAATGAGATTATGGAACTCTTCTGACACGCCTAAAACGTACAAAACATTATTGACCGTTGGTTTCAACTGGAAAATTAAAACTCATCGACTATAGGCTATTTAATTAATATACACCACAGATTATGACATATGTTTGGCGTAATAATTTGAATAGATCTAGATTACGTGGATGTCTGAATATATCCTTAAACGATATGTCACAATTGGATGTCAAGCACCTGGAGAAGAATGTATTCAACAATGTATTCAATACAATGATGCATTTAAAGGATAAAACAAAGGATAATATGAAAGTTAGAATGGATTTAAAAGAGCTGTGTAGGCCTAGCAAACTTGACTTAGTTCAACAAGGTAATAGGAGAATTTTGAAGTCCAAGACACAATACACGTTAAATATGAAGCAAAAGAGAGCAGTGTGTAAATGGATAAAAAAATCTAAAAATTCCAAATAAATATGTTTCATACTTGGCTAGATGTGTAGATTTACAAGAATGTAAGATGAATAGCATTAAGAACTATGATTTTCATGTATTCATGGAATGCTTAATTCCAATAGCCTAAGGTGCTACTAGAGCTCATTTGGCATGGGATAATTGAGCTAAGTTTGTTTTCCAACGATTTATGCTCAAACACCTTATATAGAGAATAGTTATTGCAAATGGAAAAAAAATATTTATATCATGATTTGCAAGTTGGAATGAATATTCTCTCCATCCAAATTTTGATTCAATGGAACACCTTCTAGTACACTTGCCATATGAAGCATTGGTAAGAGGCCTTATCCAATATCATTCGATGTGTTAACTTGAAAGGTAAATTAACTGAGTAAATGATTTAGTTAGTTCTCTTATTGGCAATTAATTTGTCTTGTTAATTATTAGGTTCCTTTACATATTGAGCAAAAATGCAAAAAGTGAGTCCTAAGTAGAAAGCTTCATTTGTGAACCATATATCACAGAAAGACTTCCATTTTCTATTCACATTACTATGAACCCTATGTGCAATCCAAGAGGATTAGAGTTCATAGGAATGATGATGGTAGCAATGCAAAAAATGTTGAGAATGTTTGCTCCATCTTTAGTTATCCTAGTCCTTTGATGGAGGAATGCAAATGCTAGTATTTGATAGAGTAAGGGTACTTTGTAGCTACAACATATGTATTGTTGAACTATGATGAAGTATTGACATATGTGGAGTAAATGCTTGATATGAAAGAGTTCAAATAATAACGTATTGATGTTCATCAAATTTTTGACATGTTTTAACAATCTGATGTGAGTTGCAATCTATTTGATCAAATATTATGACATTTGTTACCAACAACAATTGATAAGGTTATGAACACACACACAATGAAAATGAATTCTCTTCATGGCTTTGCAATTATGTAAGTGAAGTCATATTCTTTTTGGATAACGTAGGTTCTATAAATGCTAATAATGTAAACTTGTTTTATAAATAGGTTCTACAAGGCACTAAAAAAAATTACTTGACATAGCATGTGGTTCAAAGAGAAAAGTGCACACATGACCTATATTTTTTTGAATCATTATAAATCTTACATTGAACATTCAAGTCAACATAAGTTCACCTCTCACTTTAGGGTTTACTTTGCATATTAAAGGATCTAGTAATGAATGCTCAAAAAATAATTATTATGGAAAACTTCAAGAGGCCATTAAGTTAGACTATGGTGGATTATTGTCAAAGATGATAAGTTATTCAATTATGAATGGTCATATCCCACTTCTATAAGGGGAATAAAATTGTATAAAAAGGATGATATTGTTAAGGTTTGGGTATCTTAATGCTATAATAAGTTCAATCCTTTTATCTTAATTCAACATGTTGTGGATGTGTATTACACTCCATACCTAGGAAAGGATTGTGTTGGGTGGTTGGTTGTCATTAAAACCAAAACAAACAATGCCGCTAATGCTCCATCAATAAATGATGACATAATTGTCTTTCAAGATGATAAGCAATGCAAATAATTGCCAACCTACATCAAGAATGAAGAGATCTATTCTTTTAGGGATGACTTAGGATCACATGAAGAAGTTGGCTACATTGAACAAAATGTATGTAATAACTTATATGACCTCGACAATAAAAAGGAAATTTTGGAGGATGAGGAAAATGAAAAGGAAAGATGATGGATAAGAGACTGATGAAGATGAAGAAGAAATTGAATATGACAATACAAAGTCTCTATTTTAAATTCAGTTATCTTTGGTATATGTAGATTAGCATTTTTCATATATGTGTCTTGCATAATCAACGCAAATGACACTAACTCAATATTGTTTTCATTCATTATACGTATGTTTTTAGCAAGTCCAAATTTCACTCATTGTAGATATGTTTTTAGCAAGCTCAAATTAAGCAACATGGTCAATATTTCAACATGAGGTTCTAGAAGTTGTGCATTTACGAACTACCTTGAGAAGATAAGCCACCACCTTAAGTTGAAGAAGAGCATATTACAAAGAGTCAAGGGGGGCAATAATAGCTACTTATATTGGATTTAGGATTTTCACCATCCGTAAAAAATATTGGATTCAATTTTTGGTTCACATAGAGGTTTCATTATTTTATATTAAAATTTTTATATTATATGAGTAGACAATCAATATTATCAAATTCAATTTTAGAAATGTCTATTGAATCTGCTGTTGTTGAGGTTAAATTGTATTTATGTATACCGACAATTTAGAACTATTATAAAAAGTTAATAATTAAGTAATTCGATGAGTATGCAGTAACGCAACTTCCCTACAAGATCAATACTAGATATACACAGTCACTAATTAAAGACACTTTCTTTTATTTATCATAAGTAGATGTTAGCAACACTAATTAAAGACAGACTGACAACCGCATTGGCACCAAAGTGAGCGGTTTATTTATTTGATGCATTACATATGCAGCCAGTTGCACAAAGAGTGAAATTCTATCTTAAATTTATGTCTACCCCTCTTTATTTGAAATATAAAAAAAAAAGATCTTATTCCAACAACAAATTAAAAATTTCTAGCCTACTTGGCTATTTCTATTCTTATTCTCACTTGTATACGGATACTTCAATAATATTTATTCCCATCCGGTGATCTCCCTGGCGGAGCTGGATTGGCACGATGTGGTTTTCCAGGGCTGCCGGCTTTACTTCCTGGGCTGCTGGCTTTTCTGAAAGAAAACAGCATTGATATTAATTCAAGAATCAACAACTAAAAGCATGCATGCAAACTACATCATAAGCATCGATTCTTCTAAGACGCAAAATTAATTTTTTTTAAGATGTAAAATCCAATATTATAATTAATATTTATGAAAAAAGAGGAAGTGAATGGTTATGGTTTAAAAATTTTTTGAATTCATTTATATATATTGATAATATGAAAATACTTCCAATTTTGCAGTCAAAAAAGTGAAGGTGTTTCCTCGTTAATACGAGTAAATGACATTATGTCAGCCCCAAGTGGTTAAATTTTTATGTTATTTGTAACGTATCAAAAGTTGAATTTTTGAATTATGTTAGTTGTAAAGTGCTTGCTTCAATTTAAACAAACGATACTGAAAGTAATAACTGTGTACTTGATTTGAAAAAGAACGCTATTTTAGAGTTTCAACGTAAACATGTATGCCATGCAAGAAATACAAAACGTAGAAACCAAACAATACATTTTTAGCTTCGTTTATGTTTGTAATCAAAGCATTTTATATACATCTATATTTTTTATAATATTATATTGAAATTTTTACATTTTTTCAACTTTTTAATAAAAAATAATTTTTTCGAAAAAAATTCAAATTTACAAAAAAAAAGTTTTGTGTACATTTGAACTATAAAAATTTAAAAAGAAAGCCAGAGGAAGAAGGAAACTAACAAGGTGTCTGCTGTGCTGTTATCATCGAGGCCATGAACAAGGAAGGAAGATATTGCCCCAAGAGAAGCACAAAAGAGGATTATTGTTAATAAAAGACTCAGCAGGCGATTCATGATGAACAAACCTAATCAGATTATTAATTCACAGATCGTGAGGTGTGATTTAAAGCAGAAACCTAAGCTGTATTTATAGGCAGCAACGCAAGTGATCCAGGCAATTTTCCTTATTATTTTTTTCGTTAGAGTGGATGTGCATGCAAGAAAAGTCAGCTTTGATTAATTGTATTAAACAAATGATATATTCAAACGACAACTTGATCTGAGCAATTACCACGTAGTTTGCTTATTACCTTGCCGGTGGTCAACCCAAATGACAATTACTAATAAAACTCAATGTCTATTGTCTAATAACACTAGTTCGAAATTAATTAAACAATGCCAAATAGAATCAAAATTATATTGAAACAATTAATGAGGCTTGTATTTTTTGGAAAACCAACACTATTATGTTTTGTTTAGCACATCCAACTAATAAGTTAGTTAATAATATTAGTTAGTTAATAATTAATAAGAAAATTGTTAACTACTTTTGCTACCTAGGAGTTGGTGGTTATGAGAGCTATAAAATTGACTGATTGTACTAGAAACATGCTTAGTAAAAGTTGTTGTAATGTAAAATGATAGGACTTGTTAATTTATTAAAAGTATATTAGCTCTATTAGATTGGGGCAAAACTGAGATAAAGTTTCCTAGGTGTTTGCCATAAGATGCTCTATTCAAATTATAACAAGTATATTAATTTATTAACCATTAATAACTTCAATTTGATAATTATAATAATTAGCAATATTGTAATTATAATAAAGCAATTAAATACACATGTAGTAAACTGAATGGAGAACTTTATGACAAATAACTAAGGAACCTTACTTAAGTCATACTCAATAGATTATATTTATTTTGAAATCAAATTATGTTGATGCAATCATGATATTTAAAAAAAAGAATATAATTACATAAAATTCTATCAAATGTATTAATGGTATTGCATATTTAATTATTTACTTTTTTATTTCATATTTATTTATGTTGAATTAATGAATTTAAGCTAAATGTACAGTGATTCTAGCTAAATATTAAAAAGATAAAAAATAAAAAAAATTACATATATTGGATATAAACTGTCAATTAACTAAAACAAGAAGTACAAATTTTAAAAAATTAAAAAATTAAAAATTATAAGCTATAAATTATTTTATGAATTTTATTAAAATAAAGCTTTTTTTGCCCATATATTTATTCACTAAACATCTCTTTTAACTAACTTTTAATTAACTTATTGATTAAATCAATAAAGGATCAATAAACTCTAAATTAGTTTATTAAGTGCACCTTCCTATTCACAAATGCTTTCTAATTCTTTCAATGATCAATGATGAAAAATAAATAAATTGTATTTAAGATTTGATTTCAAGTTTAGAGTTTGATTTTATCATTTTTTATTTGGTTGTTTAAGAATTATTTGTACAACACAGCGCAACTCACAAGGAGTGTATTGGAATTGAGGGCGTTATATAATTTTTTAAAGGGCTCCTAGATTCAAGTCTCTGGTGCTATTTTGGGTCATTAGAATGCATATTTCTGTATATAGCTCGTACTGAACAACAATACAATATGCACTGAAAATAAAATTTAAAATTAGATTTGTTATATAAATTATAGATTACCATTAAATATGAGATGAAAAAACTTGTAAAATTTAATTTGATAATCATAAAAAATTTAAAACTTAATTTCAAATCTTATTTTCACTCCTTATAAAACTTTTTTGGCTTAGTGAAATCATGTATCATTCCAACATGCAAAGTGAATCAAAAACTTAAAAGCGTGTTACTGCACACTGGAAATCACAAATGGTAAAATCCAATTTGTCTATCAAAACCTTAGTATAAACCCTTTGACACGCCTGAAACATAAAAACTATTGACCGTCGATTTGGATCTCACTTGCCTATTGCGTCTATACAAGAGTTACAATGCATAATCTGATGTTAGGCGTAATAATTTCAAGTGTGACGGCATTCGACCAAAAAAACGGAAGATAGGATGAGGTTTCTCCAGCTTTTCAAAATTTGTCTCATTATATATTATTTGCACTAAAACTCACTTAAAATTATTTATATATTACACATATTATATAATTACACCTCAAAATTAATAATTATTTGTTATTCCTCTTAATTTTATCATTCTAAATTTTTCATACTGAAATATTTATTTATGTCTAAAAGGTATGTATACATGATTCGAAATAAATTTTATAGATTTTTCCTGTAATCATTTTTTTAAAAAAGAAAAGCCTAAACAACTTATGTGTTACAACATTTATTAATAGACTTGTATGCTTCTGTTTAATGCTACATAATTTTTATATTTAATTTTTTGAAATTGTAATATTTTGCATCAAATTTTTAAAAACAATTATAATTTATCTAATTAATTATAATTTTTTAGTATGCTTCCAAATAAAGTTTTATCTATTTACATTCAATACACAAATAAAAATTTCTAGCTCTGCCATTGAATGATTGCCAATGTGCGCACATGTGCATGTGAATGATAGATACACATATATAATTACATTCATGTTTTCATATTTGAATGAGGGTTTCATACACATACATAATTACATTCATGTTTTCATATTTGAATGAGGTTATCCTAGTGAAACCCATATGGCCCTTAAATCCATAGTTATTAAATTTGGACCAATCTTGCTGCTTTAATAAGTAAATTGGTGGTTGGTCAAATCAGGATCATATCATTAAACCAATTTTGCACTTAAACTAATAAAAAATTAGTTTAATCAGTGATTTTTTATTAAACCAATTGAATTATTGCATTATACTGAATTAATATCCTTAAAAAAATTTAATTTATTTGATTATGAGATTTTATATAACCTTAAGTTATTTCCCTTCTATTACTTTGTTTTGATGAACCATAATATGAACCTATTATTATTTTACTTATTAATTGTGTATTTTTTATTATTTTATATAAATTTAATTTTTTTATATTTTTATGTTATAAACTGTTGAATCAATATCCTAATAATTGAGCCAATGATCCCATGAACTAGACCCTCATTTGTAAAATGTAGATGTGGGGTACACCTATAATGGGGGACCCACATCTTACATATATTAAATAGAAAATGGAAAAATATTTTAATTTTATTTATTTTTGATTAAATTCAAATTTGGAGGTGGTTATTCTAATAATCACCCCCCCATTATTGAAAATGGAGAAAAACTACAAGTGCAGTTACAAGCCATATCAAGAGAGGAAGAAAATTGTAGAGTTCAATTTTTCAGAGAATACAATTAGAATAGTATTTTCTGTGTGTATGTGTGTGTGTGTGTGTGTGTGTGTGTGTGTGTGGTGTATGTATGTGTTCACTGTACGAATGTGATTTGGATGTTAGGTGAAATCATCGTGAAAGTCAAGCAAGGAGTTCATTATGATTCTTTTACATCATGTGAACCAGAGCATTTTCAGTGAAAATTAACATCATTTATGAATCAAGTAAGTAATTACACATTAAATTCTTCATATGAATTTTATTCCAACATTAGTATCAGAGCCTGGTTAGAAACTAATGTTTGTATTTCCCCATACATTTGATGAATTGTATGAGGTGCTCTGAGTTAGATGAATGTATGAGATATTCTAAGTTAAATACTTTTTTTTTAATTTTGGCCTAAAAGCATATTTACTAATTTAATTCTTCTGATGAAATAATTTGGCCATAGGTATGAAATTTTGTTTGGTTGTATAATTATATTATTTCTGGAATGATACTATTAGGGATGAATTTAATAGTAATGAATACACATAAAACTTTCATAAAACATTTCTGAACATTAGAGAACAACCAGAAAACCTAAATTGCCATAAAATTTGTTATTTTCCAAATACTAGGTTCCTTGGAAAATTAATTTTTTAGGCCATAAAATTATCCTAGAATGATAGAGGATGAAATTCTAAACCCGTAAGCTTTTGAATCACTCAAAATTGAACCTCTGGATCAAAAGTTATGGCCATTTGAAGTTTCTGAGTCAACTGGGTCCACGAACCGAGTCGGGTTGACTCAGTCAAACCCACTGGAGGTTGCAGACAACGTAAACAACACGTCATTTTGGGCTTTCGCTAAATGACACGTTGTTTTGACAAATTGTAAACGACACGTCGTTTCATAAAAAAAAATTAAAATTTTTTTATCTTTCCTCTCCTCACTCTCGGGAACGATGCATGGGGCTCACCGCCATGTCATTTTGCCACGTGTCACACACCAATGCATAAAGAATAAAATTTTGAAGATTTTGATATTTTTTGGTGGTCGGAACCACCACGCACGACGGCGCGTGGATTGCACGAGCTAGTTGGGCGCGTGGTTTTGCAAAATTTTCCAATTATAGCTGATTTTTCTGCGCATGGAGGCATGTGTGGGCGCATCTAATGGTCTTTTTGATTGTCGTTTATCTCTAAAATATTTTAAAAAAGAAATCTATGCAGTGGTATTTTTTCTAAATTTTTTGGAATTTTTTGTGACATTGTTTGTGTTGAAAAAGTGGTAAAATTGATGATTTTTTGACTATTTTTTTGGAAAAAAAAATTTCAATCATGGAGCAATGGTTCTTGAAAGAGTACGACTTGTATGGATTTATGGAGAACTTTGGAGAGGAACTAAGAGAATCTGATTGGGTGGACACACCAAAAGACCTTAGCACCATGCTTCACCAACTGTACGAAAGAAACAAAAATACCTTACACCCTATTAATGCTTATTTGGAAGAAGTAAGAAACTTGAAAACAGACCTCAAACAAAGAGGAAAAATGTTCCCAAATTACCTTTGGGTTCATTACATGCTGACCAAGATTCCGAATGACAATTTTTTGAAACCAATCAAGAAGACCATTTGGCTATTCAAGGACAACAAAATCGGAGTCACAAGATGCATGGATCTTGAAAAATATTTAGAGGAATTAAGAATGCAAGAACTTCGACAATTTAAAAACAATTGGAGTAGGTCGATCCTTCTTTCACAATTCCCAAATATGAAAAGTGCACAACGAGTTGGTCACAACACTCTAGAAAAATGATTGCATTTGAAAGGTTCACTCAAAGGCATGAACTCACACTATTTTAGACTAGTGCACTCCAGAACTCCACCCAAACTTTTTAACACTTTTAAAGAAATGAAGAACCTAAGTTCTAAGTAGGAAGCTTGTCTGGAAACTTTAAGTATTGAATTTGTAATTTTTTTTTGTATTTTGTTGTTACAAGTTTTTTTATAGTTTCTATTGTTCGAATTAGCTTCCTGAACTTATTTTGTTTTGTTTGAACTAAGTTATCAATCAATACATGTTTATTATCTTCATTTTAAATGTGTCTATCTTATGCAATCTATATTTAAGTGGGACCTCTTAGATTGCATTGTCCTGAGAGCAATATAACATTTGTATGAGTACAATCTGGATAGGAAATAATGATAGTATTTAGACAATTATGCGATAGGGGTATGACAAACGTAAACTTTCGACCATGAACTAAGTAGTATCCTCTTTGTCCTATATGAGAATCATGCAAATAAAAGACTTTGTATACTCATAGGAAATGTTCATGAATTGTGATTCAACTAAATGACTAGCAAGAGTATAATTGCTGAGTTAAACATAGGTGATAAGTTAAATGGGGATAACTGGGACATTTGACATCGAAAAATTTCTTACATATTAGAAGAGCAAGACGCTCTAGAAACCCTGAACCATGTCATGATTGAGCCTGAACAAGGGAACACTGCTCAACATAGGAGAGATGCTAAAGCTTATACTGTTTGGAAAAGTAAGAGCAGTATTGCTTGCATCACACTCTTGAGTGGAATGATGAATGACCTCATGTGTGAATACAAAAAATACCCAACTGCTCAGGGAATGTGGATAGTCCTGAAAGAGAAATTTGGTGGTACTTCAGCCTCTAAATTAAGAAGACTCACAATTAAGTTTGACACTTACAAACTTTAGCCTAATACGCCGATGAAACAACATTTGACAGAAATGTCAAACATGATTTGTGAATTGAAAGTAGCAGGGCATGCACTTTCTAATGAGCAGCAACTACAAGCAGTGATTAAATCACTCCCTGCCAGTTAGGAACGCATGAAGGTAAACTTAACTTACAATGAGAGCATTGTTACATTTGATGATGTGGTGCGATATCTGGAACTTGAGGATGAACATTTGGAGCCTTATCGGTCCTCTGGACAAGCCTATCTAATAGAGGGTTCAGGACCCTCACATTCTAAGCCTAAATACAAGAAAAGCAAGAAGTTCCAGAAGAGAAAAACTGGACCCAATTATAAGGGCAAGAAAACTTTCAAAAAGAAGAAGGGAAGAAATGGCTTAAAGAACTTTGATCTGAAGAAGATCAAGTGTTATGCATGCTAGAGAATGGGTCATTTTGCTTGAGATTGCACTTAGCAAAATGAGCAGAACAAGGTATTTCTGGATACTAAAAATTTACATTTTTCACATGTTTCCAGTACTATTTTTCTAACTGAATCTCATCCATTGTGGATTTTGGATTCAGGCGCCACAGGCCAAGTGAGCAAGGATAGAGGATCCTATGTGGATTACCGTCGATTATCGAGTCATAGTAGGTGGCTATACATTGGAAATAACACAAAGATTGAAGTCAAAGGAATTGGGACATGCAAATTAGATTTGCGTGGAGGAAAATACCTTAATTTTTCATGATGTATTGTATGCACTTGATATTCGACGGAATTTAATTTCTGTTAGTTCCCTACTTCAATCCAGTTTTTCGATCAATTTTCATGACAATATTGCAGATATTTTTAAAGTCAATATATATTATGATTCTAGTTTCATTTCCGATGGATTTGTCATTTTAGATACAGTTGATAATTCTGCTTACGATTGCTTTACTGCTTCTACTTCCAATCTAAATGATGATATGGATATTTGGCATGCTAGACTAGGACATATTAATCAAAATAGATTTATTAAACTAGCAAAAGAAGGCTTACTAGGACCAATTTCAAAATTGGAAATGTCCTTGTGTGAATATTGTTTAACTGGTAAAGTAACTAGAAAACCATTCAAAAAAGGGATTAGGGCAGAAACTCCATTACAACTAATTTATTCCGACATATGTGGTCCTTTGAGTGTGAAGGTGAGGCACGGAGCTTGGTATTTCATCACTTTTATTGATGATTACTCACAGTTCGGTCATATCTATTTGATTTCACACAAATTAGAAGCATTAAAATACTTTAAACACTATTTGAGCAAAGTTGAAAATCAAATGGATAAGAAAATCAAAGCACTCAGAACTGACCGTGGACGTGAATACTTATCAGAACAATTCAAAGAGCTTTGTGAAGAAAAGGGAATAAAAATACAATTAACAATCCCTAGCACTCCACAACAAAATGGAGTAGCTGAAAGAAGAAATAGAACTCTTCTAGACATGACTGATGGCGCAAGCAAATTTATCATTTTCATATTGGGGAGATGCTTTATTAATAGCCACTTACATACTTAACCATGTGCCCTCAAAGTCTGTTACATCCACACCCTATGAACTCTGGACAAAATGCTAACCTGATTTGAGTGTACTCAGACCATAGGGGTCTACTGCATATGTCCATGATGCTAGATATGAAAAATTAGGTCCATGAGGGAAAAAATGTATTTTTATAAGATATTCAGATCTATCTAAGGGCTATGTTTTCATCGGTGAAAAAAAAAATGGAACAGTAACGGAACTTGAATCAAGAGATGCCACATTTCTCAAAAATGAATTTCCTAGCAAAGGTGAAACTGATCGTACTGTGTCATTGTATGAACAACAAGATCAAATAGATAATAGCGAGTCTTATCTATCTTATCTGAGTGGGAGCTCTCAAAAAGTACTTATTATTCCGAGTGGGAGCTCTGAGAGAGTAAAAGAAAATCCTACTTTTGGAGATGACATAACATAAGGAACCCCACTACGGAAAAGTAAAAGAGGAAGTGTACCTAAAAGATATTTTTCAATTGAAGGATCAGCACTTATGGTTACTCTTCAAGATGAAGAAGAGCCCAAAACAATACAAGAGGCTCTGAGTTGCCCTGCTAAAGAATAGTGGAAGAAGGAAATGGAGGAAGAATTAGACTCAATGACAACTAATCAAGTTTGGAAACTAGTTGAACTACCATCTGGCCGAAAGGCAATTGGGAACAAGTGGGTTCTCAAAATTAAAAGGAAAGCAGATGGATTAATTAAAAGATATAAAGCTCAGTTAGTTGTAAAGGGGTATACACAACAAGAAGGAATAGACTATGAGGATACATTTTCACTTGTTGTGTGTTTCAATTCCATAAGATTGCTCCTAGCCATAATAGTAAATTTAGATTTAGAATTACATTAAATAGATGTAAAAACTGCTTTTCTCAATGGAAAACTAGATGAAGAAATCTACATGGAACAACTAGTAGGTTCCATATGAAAGGAGAAGAAAAGAAAGTTTGTAAACTTCAAAGGTCCATTTACGGACTCAAACAGTCATCCAGATAATGGTATTTGAGGTTTCACCGAGCAATAATCTCATTTGACTTTCAAATGATTAAGGAAGACCATTGTATTTACATCAAGTGGTATGAAGGCAATCTAGTGATATTATCCCTTTACGTGGATGACGTGGATGACATATTATTGGTAGGGAATAATCTGAAATCGATTATGGCCATTAAAGAATGGCTATCCTCGAATTTTGAGATGAAAGACATGGGTGAGGCAGATTATATCCTTGGAGTCAAGATCATTAGGGATCGCTCCAAGAGATTTATTTCTCTTTCTCAAAAAACTTATTTATGGAAAATTCTTGAGAAATTTAACATGAAAGACTGCAAGCCTATAGATACCCTTATAAATAAGAGTGGGCCATTAAGTCAAGACATGTGCCCTCAGAATGAATCTAAAAAGAAAGCAACAGAAAGAATTCCTTATTCCAGTGCGGTTGGTAGTCTTATGTATGCAATGATGTGTACTAAATTAGATATTTGTCATGCAATCGGACTCGTAAGTAGATACCAATCAAACCCTGGATAAAAGCATTGGAAAACTATCAAGCGAATACTGAGATATTTAAAAGGCACAGTTGATTACGCATTGTGCTACTAAGGAAAAGATTTGTGCTTAGTCGAATATTCTGATGCAGATTGGGCAGGAGATCTGGATGAGCACAAGTCCACATTAGGATACTCATTCTTGCTAAACAATGGCGTCATATCATAGCGTAGCAAGAAGCAGACATGCATTGCATTATCGACAATGGAAGCTGAGTTCATAGCATGTTCTGCAGTGGTATAAGAGGCTATATGGCTAAAAAGATTTTTAGAACATTTAGGAATTTGTGGAGAAAACTTAGATCCCATCCTGATATATTGTGATAGTCAAGCAGCCATCGCCTCTACAAAGGATTCAAATTATCACAGCAAGACTAAGCACATTGATATAAAATATCATTTTATAAGAAATGCCATAGCATAAAAGAAGATCACCATTCAACACATTTCTACGCAAAAGATGATAGCGGATACATTTACTAAGCCAATACCTAGAGATGTATATATTAAACATGTAAAGTCTCTTAGTATGCGTAGAATGTAATCAAACATTTTGAATTTAAAATGAACAAAGTATATTTCATTCAAATTACAAATGTTTTAGTGTGTGTATGAGTATTCAAATGTCTTGTATGTATATCGTACAGGTTGGTAAGGTTGATTCTCTTACACGAACAACCACCTCTGATGCTCATGAGGAGTGGGTAAAGATGAGACATGTGTTCACCAACATGATAATATGAAATATTCATTTGGTAGAAAAGTAATACAAAATAAAATATGTCACCTCCAAAGTGGAGATGAGATCCGAAGTACAAATATGGATAGTTTTTTTGTGGATACTCCCACTTTCCACAATACCTATAGCCAGACAATGAGTTCTTCACATACGGACGTCAAGAGAAGTCAATAATGTGAAAGAATTCAGGTTAGGTACTATGTGTGCTTGAACTAAAGTTTGTACGATATTACTAATAAAAATGACATGCACTCTTATGCTAAAAGGGAAATACCATAGCATGTGATTCATACCACATGTGCAAAGGAACTACAACCACAGGAAGCAAGTAAAAGATCCTTGGTTCATTGCTATGTGAGTCCCAGAAAAGAAAATTCTTTTCATGGATACCCTTCGACTTTGATGATATCATGGAGAGATGATATAGTGCTCGTTACCTTAGTATGCATCTTATGATCATGATATAAACAGTCTAAGAGATAAAATACTAGGAAAGCAACTGTTTTCAAACTAAAATGATATGTGGGCAAAAGAAAGATTTCCCAACATATACACAATTATGCTAGTGTCTAAGACATGTCTATTATGAAGTTAATTTAGGTAACTTCATAAGTGTGGATACTATGCATATGTGAATAGTAATTTGAGCTTACATTAAAGCTTGCGAGGGATCAAATTTACAAGTGGAAAGTGTATATGGGATAATTTAGGGCATTCGAGGCATAGTATAAACAAATGGAAAATAGGGTTTGTTTTGTGCTAATCCTATTAGGACTTCTAGTACAAGAACACCTAAGAAGACGTCATGCTCATGTGGTTATGATGATGCACTAAGTATGAAAACCCAAAAGAGAGATGAAGGTTATATAATGTGACTCATCCCATTATGTGTGAGTGGGAGATGTAAAATGTAGATATGGGTACACCCATAATGGGGGACCCCACATCTTACATATATTAAATAGAAAATAGAAAAATATTTTTATTTTATTTGTTTTTTATTAAATTCAAATTTGGAGGTGGTTATTCTGATAACCACCTCCCCTATTATTGAAAATGGAGAAAATTTGCAAATGCAGTTACAAGCCATATCAGGAGAGGAAGAAAATTGCAAAGTTCAGTTTCTTAGAGAATACAATTAGAATAGTATTTTCTCTCTCTCTCTCTCTCTCTCTCTCTCTTTCTGTGTTCACTGTACGAATGTGATTTGGGTGTTGGGGGAAATCATCGTGAACGTTAAGCAAGGAGTTCATTGTGATTCTTGTACACCATGTGAACCAGAGCATTTTCAGTGGAAATCAGCATCATTTACAAATCAAGTAAGCAATTCTGCATTAAATTTTTCTTATGAATTTTATTCCAACATTATTCAATTTATTGTCCAATCAAGTTTTAACAATTATGCTTGAATCTACATGCCTATGACTCTAGCTCTTCATCGAGGATTTAAATTGCAGTTTGTGAATATAATATTATGATGCATTTACAATTTCTTGTAAATTTATGCTGCAATAACTGTATTTACTTGTAATTTTGTTAATTGTAACAAAACCACAACCATGACTGCAACTGCAACTCAGAGCCCCCTTCCTCGTTCGAAAGATCAGCAAACTTGTTGACGCCTAGCTTGTATTGTATGGTTTGTCCCACACATTGTTAAAAGACTCCATATATGCCGCATTGTTCTAGGAGATCTTAAATCTCTCCTCCTTCTCATTCACATCCTTGTAGATTCTTCCACGCTGGGCCATCATTCGGTAATTGCGTCTTATTCTTCATATCAAAAGATGTATAGTTTTATATGACATTTTATTGCGTATGGCTGTATTATAATATTTATACATTTAACTTATGGTAAAATCTGATTTTATAGTTTATCCTACAGTTATGAGTCCGTATACAGTCTATTAAACCGGCATTTAATGAAACTTGAATCTAACAATGAATTTTATGTTGTTAAGGCAATTAATTGGAACAAATTAATACCCAAATATTACAAGGTTATATATATATCTGTGTGTGTGTGTGTCTGTTGTATGTTGCATGTATACGAATGAATGTTAACAAATGTTACGCATAAATTTTTACAACATGAGGATTAATATTTCTCAATTTTTATTAGATTATATATTCCTATATATAGCTTGCACTGAAATCAATGTCACTTCTCAACCCGCAAAGCAAAGTAAAATGATTAATTATATAATGAAAAGGTTCGGAAAGTGTTATCGCATTGGTAAAATCACAAAAATAGTAAAATGGAATCCATCTATCAGAAGTTAGACTGTTTGAATGCCTAAAACATGCAAAACGTTATTGACCGTTGGCTTCGACTGGACAATTAAACCTTATCGGCTGTGGTATTAGTTAATTAATTTATATTGCGGACTACGATATATGTTCGGCGTAATAATTTGAACATTTTATTTTATTTTAATAAAGCTAAATTACAAGGAAACCTCTACATTACGTGGATGTCTGAATATTATCCTCAAAAATAAATCTTGGGTGCCTCCCACTTATTAAATCATCATGCAAAAACATGCCGAGTAGGCTTACATTCTTTCCTTACAAAACATTATAATGTCAGAAGTGCTTTTGTTAATTTGCCGCCTCACGTTATTGCTTTCGCTATCGATGTCAACGTATTTGAACTTTTTCCGTTGAAAACTTTAACAATGTCCTTATACAAAGGACTTTTAAGCAACCACAGTAAGACGTCGTGTCATGTTTTATTTATCAATGAATTTTATCTAAATCAGTAGAGATTTATTAATTCAAGGAATTTTAATCAAATTAAATTTATTACTTAACAGTTTGAGTTTGGTTTTAAGCATTAAACATTCAATGAATTTTGAATTCTTTTTATATATCTGATAATATTAATTTGTACAATACATGAATTCATTATTTGTAAATATTTATTGAGCCTTGGTTCCCTTTTAGGTATTATATTAAACAAGTTTGAATAATATATTTTATAATTAACCTATTATTATATTAAATTAATATAATATTATCACATATATAAAATTTTTATGACAGTTTATTTAAGACAAATATTATTAAAAATTATTTAAATTTATATTAAAATTTTAATATATTTTAAAATAATTTTTTATTATATAATATTAGTTTGTACAATATAGAAGTATCAAATTATAATATAAATGAATGAATAATTATCTATGATTTGATCCAATTACAACCTTTGTTTGACAAAGCCAATAATGATATAGCTAACATTTACCCTAAAATTAATATGAATAATATGGATGGGTAAAAAAATGAATGTGAATAAGAAAATAGATATAATTCATAATTATAAAGTATAATTATAACTTTTTATTTTTTATTAAAAAGGTTTAAAATTATATCAAATTAGCAACTTCAAATGGATCCATATTGGATCTTTTAATTAGGTTTTGTTGGATCCCTAATAGGTTCAAATTTTTTAATGAATTCAAAATAGTGAGTCCTTAATGGATTAGAATTTAATTGAATTTGAGTTGAGTTTATCAAAACTCAATGCATTGTTATTCCTACACATTTTGAACTTCCACATTATTGTTTTATATAAATTATATTCACTTCTTCTAATTATACACTTCTACTCTATATAATATGGGAAGTTCTTAAATATTTTAATAATCTTCCTTGTTTTCAAATTTATTTAATAATTAAAAGACAATTATCACCTTTTTATGAGGTTCACATGCATTAGAGAGACATGTAAACATAGGCATGGATATTGGTAATTTTTAATGATCTGCAAAATATTTGATAGCTATTGTAATAATCAAATTTCAATTGATTATATTAATTATTAGAGGAATCATTATATATATGTATATACATATATTGCAATCTGAATGGAAAACCTTATGACAAATACATAAAAAAATTTATCTAAAATTTTCCATTTTTTATTTTATTTGCCTTTGTGGAAAAGGAGCAACATTTAAAAATAGTAAACATTAAGAAGAAGAAAAATAGAAAATGAGTCAGGTTTAAAAAATTAGCATATACATATGTGTCATATATCAAGGAAAAAAAGTGTTATTATGGGAAAGATGAGAGGAGTGGATCATACCCATTAGATCTTGCATCAATGATTAAGATTAAAACATAATTAAAGGTTACATAATCACTTAAAAAAGTCATATGACTTTATGTTTTAATCTTAACCTTTTGGTCCTAAATTTGATGTCCACATAAAGAGCTAAAAAATACAAAAGCACTAATAGGAGATTGACATCAAAGACTAATTCATTCTAGTACCATTTATAAACTCAGGATTGTTTCAATATAAAGCTCTATCTTATGAACTTTAGTAGAATCACAAAGCGTAAGTTGATCTTCTACTTTTTTATGCAAACAAAGTACACCTACCCAATATTCTTATATTTTCATCTACTATTTGTCTTGATATTTTTTATGTAGATATGTAGGTTTGCTTTTCTTGGGTCTATCATAATATATTCAACTTACGATGTAGAGTGTTAACATTATGATGTCTCACTATAATGTTTATAATTCTTTATTAGCTCAAGAATATGTCTTAAAACCTTAGGCATAAAATATATTACATGCAAAAGATTCTCTTTATAAGTATATGAAAACTTTTTGCTTTAGGTATGTATAACTTTGAAAATATTTTTTCTTGATAATTTAGGTTGCATTATTGATGTATGTAATGTATGAATGTCTATTATTTTAAGGTTTATCTAAAAATATGGCAAACTCATGTGATATGAGGTTTAGTTAATGTTTTTGTGTCTATGATTCTAATTTGTTTGGCTAGTGATGGATCAAAGATGGATGCACACTAATCAGTGTAACCCTAAATATGAAACTAAGGTTGATGAATTCGTCAAATTGTAATTACTCATGGAAATAATGAATATAGGTGATGACCTTATATTTTGCCCTACTTTAAGTGTTGTGATATAAAGAGGGCAATGGTCATGCAAGTATGGGATCATCTATTTCAATATAAGATTGACATCATTTATACATGATAGACATGGCAAATTAAGTAGCACATTTACTAATCATAAAGATGATGGTTTTGATAATTGCTTAAATGATATAATGCATGATGTTGCTAATAATTTTATTTAGTAGTTGTAAATTTTCAATGGCTTATTAAGTGATGTAGCGAAGCCATTATATCCTTGTTGCACTAAATACACACATTTATTTGTCATATTGAGATTGTTCAACTTTAAAGTAAGAAATAGATGGATTGATAAAAGTTTTATGGAATTGCTACAGTAGTTAAAAGGCATGCTTCTCAAAGGTAATGTACTATTGGCTTGCACTAATGAAGCAAAGAAAATGATGTGGTCAATGTTGGGAATTCGGATTATCACATGCAACGGAATTTTAAATTTTTGATCCGAATTCTACCTAGGATCCATGCAAAAAGCATAAGTCAATGATTAGGGTTTTACCTATTGGGCACTCGTGTTTCTACTGATCAAAACTTGAGAGCGGATGAATCAAACGCCGGCCGGAAGGTACAGCGTCTCTACGGTATCCACACGGAGTGAACAACGACCTCTCACCCTCCACGCGTCTGCTAGGATGCGTTTTTCTCTCTAAGAATTAGGATTGGATGTTTTCTGAGTGATTTAGGGTTTATATGGAAGCTTAAAACGTTATATTTAAGTGCTGCCCTCAAGTCCCTTTTTATAGAACTTAGGCAAGCCATAATCCTAGTCCTACTAGGATAATGCTTCCAAAATCCTAATCACACTTAACAACTCACCTTATCCTTATCCTAGAGATAATGGGAAGAGATAAGACTTATCTATTAATTATCTAATATCAGATAATGATATTATCTCATAATATAAATATCTTAATATTAGATAATTGCATGTAGTTATCAAATATCAAAATAATATTATCTCATAATATATTTATCTAATATCTGATAAGATAATTATTTGATATTACTTTAATATCAAATAATATCACATAATATATATATATATATATATAAAACGTGAATTTATTATTCTAAATAATATATATGCACGAAAATAAGTCCAATTAATTGGATATTAATATGATTAAAGTCCAATTAATTATTAGTCTTATTCCTACTCCTTTTGTGTGACCCTGTAGGTTCTTACTACGTTGACAATGACTTATTATTGAGCCATAGACAGCGAGCGGTATCTAGCAATACATCACTGCCACTCAACTAGTAAGAATGTCTGTGATTCGACATCCACCTAATACATGATCAACGTTTTACATCATAACCCTTTTGTAATAATATTCAAATTGAACTGGAGGCATGGAATGTGTCATCCTCGTCAATGTTCAATTTATATTTCTTGATACTGAGTAGACTTAAAATAAATAATTAATATCACATATTAATTCAACTGAGCATGGCCATGCATTTCTAAGTCTCACTCAATCAAGGGGCCCAAGGATATTTCTCTTTTATACAAGAGTAACAAAATTCCATTTACATCACTCACTTCCCTCTGCATGATTTATGACACACCCAATCAATGCCCTACTTGTCACCTGATTAAAGGTGACATAGGACAATATTAAAGTGAGTAATTTCTCATGTAGGGAACCGTAGTGACTTCAGGTCAAAGGTTTATGTGTAGTTGTGATCATATGAGAATAACTTATGACACGTTTATCCATGCAATATTCTCATAGTGGGTCAGTCCAGTACATTGTTCACTAGCAATGTACTCATGTATTGACTTGATATCACATATCCATGATTCGTAATCATCAGTCACTATACATGCTAGTCTCGATGTATTATTACTATCCTTTTCATAATAATACTTGACTAGGGGCATTTTAGGAATAGCAAAGCTATTCCAAGGATAATTATTATATTAAGTTATAAATTGCGCATAATAATAATAAAACAAAATATAATAATTAAATTGCCTAAAACATAATACATTGTATTTAACTTCAATCATCAATATGATTGGCTCTAGGACATACACCAACAGTCAATGAGTATGGAGTATAGAAAGAAACATTTCTATCTTAATGATTGCATATCGCACCAAAAGAAGTACAAAAGATTGCAAGAATGTCCAAAATACAAGGCATCCTAATACAAATTCAAGAAGTATAATGGCAGCATCAAGAAAAAGATTCCAACTAAGGTGTTATGGTATTTTCTCATAATATCAAGTCTTGAATGCATGTTTATTAATGTAAAAGTTGATAACAACTTAGCATGGTATGCGAAATGGGTGATTATTAATAAGAAGCTTCATTATGCATTAGATTCTTCTCAATGGAGGACAATTGACTCATTGTTCCTCCAATTCAATAATGAAGCAAGAAACCATAGCCTTGCATTATGTCCTAATACAATGAACTCTCACGATAACAAAAGCAAGAAATATAGCACATGCTTTGTAATGTTGGTAATTTACAACCTCCCTCTTTCATTGTGCATGAATTAAAATTATGTAATGTTAACATTGTTGATATCATGATCCAAGCAATTGGAAATGACATATATGTCTTTTTGACACTGCTAAATAAATACTTATATGGGATAATGGTGTGTTAGTGTAAGACACATACAAGTAGGAGTCCTTCTAGTTACATGTAATTCTTTTTGGCACAATTAATGACTTCTATGCTTCTAGAAATTTGTCAAGATATAGCATTAAAAGGGGTGGGCCATGCCCTATTCGTGAAGATGGCACATTCTTTCATCAACTTAGGAATTTGAAGAAAACACTATATCTTAACCATATAACATTTTTATTTTGCTCTTATAACTATCAAAGGCCACAAAATGTATTCAATGATTTATTAGACGAAGCAATAGCTCTAAACCCTTTATTAAAGGAAGAGATTTATGATGAGGTGAAAAATATTGATGTCATATTTGCCAAATCCAATACTTCAACAAATAGTGGCACTTTATGGAAAAGGAGATCAATATTCTTTGATCTTTCATACTTAAAGGACATAGATATCAAGCATAACATGAATGTCAAGCATGTGGAGAAAATAATATGTGATAGCCTAATTAGAATGCTCTTGAACATGTTAAGCAAGACAAAGGATAGAATCAAGACTTGACCAAACTTGTAAGAGATGGCCATATGAGAGCAATTAGCACTTGAAAAAAAGGGTTAACGTACTTATTTGCCTCTAGCTTGTCATATCTTGTCCAAGAAGAAGAAAACAAGTCTCTAAAAGTTTTTAAATAGAGTTAAAGTGCCTTAGGGCTATTCTTCTAACATTAAATGCATTATTTCAATGAAATATATAAAATTAGTTGACTTGAAATTCCACAATTGTCATACTTTGATATTGTAACTTCTAACAGTCACCATTTGGGAAATATTACTTAAACATGTGAGACAAGCTATCATAATGCTTTATTTCTTCTTCAATACAATATGTGCCAAGCTTAATGACCTAGAGATTTGGATGACCTACAAAGGAATGTTGTTATCACACTATGCCAATTTAAGACGTATTTTTCACCTTTATTCTTTAACATCATAGTGCATTTAGTGAGAGAAGTAAATTATATGATTTTAGTTTACTTCATGTGGATGTACCCAATAAAATGTTATATGAATATCTTAAAAAAGTATATGCATGACCAAAATAGACCCAAAGCAAATATTGTTGAGGAGTTTGTTAAGTTTTCCACATCATACTTATCAAATGTGGACACTATCAAGCTTTCCAAGCCTCACTTTGGTGGAAGAATTTTAGGGTAAAACACATTAAGGAACTAGATAGAGAGCATAAACTATGAAATGTGGGAACAAGCACACCTTTGTTATAAAATAATAAAGAGGTTAAGCCTAACATGAATGAGCATATTGCTCTCATAAAAGAACTCCATCATGGAAAGAATGAGAAATGGACACAAGTTAAATATAACCACTTATTCATCAAGTGGTTCTTCATCTGAATGGGTCACTTGATGGAGAAAACACAGGGTGCCATTTCAAAACTATAAGATAGCTAGCTAATAGGCTTTGTATGGATGTTATATCTTATCAAGGATATGACATCAATAGATATTCATTTTACATTAAAAGATAAGATGAGAAAAGCATCATACAAAATAGTGGGGTCAATTTGGTGGCTTAAACAATGCATGTCTCTAATGCCAAAGATAAAAAATGCCATTTATGTTATGATTTCATATTATAGGTTTGTCGAAGACATATAGGAATTGAACTACATTTAATTCAAGGAGCCTATTTTTCAATATAAGTGGATGGAGAATAACAATGTCATCTAAGTGGATGAGTTAGGATTCACATTGGTGGATTTAAGTAATGAGGGACACAAAAGGGAGTCATTTATAATAGCATCCTAAGCAGAACAAGTTTTCTATATATCAAACTTGGTTAATAATAAATGGTTTATAATTCTTCAAAGAATGAGACAAATTGTTAATAATGAAAATGAATAAGGTATAACCACTAATATTGAAAATAGACCTCTTTTTCTCATTAGGATTGCATCTAATTAACCATGAAGGTAATTTGGAGAAAGGATATGAATTAATGATCTTTTTAGATAAATTTCCTATACAATAAGTTTAAGGTATTAATGTCCTTAGTTATTAAAGTTATGCTCATATACATAATGGTTTGGTTCTTAGTTTATATAGTAACAAAAAAATTTAATTAATGTAGGTCTCATTCAAGAGATGCACTTTAACAAGAAATTAAACATATTGACATAGAATGATATTCATGACAAATTAAAAGGTAATTCTTTTTCACCATGATAAATATGTTTCTTTGTAATTGTTGCAATGCTTAAATTTTCATTTACTTATTTGGTTCTCTTATAGTTCAAAGGATTAATTTTATGTGCATAAAGATCATGGAGAAGAAATATAGATTGATGAGCTTGTTAAATAAATTTCCTATACGAAAAGTTCGAGGTACTAATATCCTTATTTTTTAAAGTTGTGCTTACATATATAATTGCCTGATTTTTATTTTACATAGTATAAAAAATATTAACCAAATACAAACCCTATTTCAAAAATGCACATTAAGAATGAATTAAGCATACTCATTTAGAATGATATCCATGACAAATTAGAGGGTAATTTTTCTTTTACCAAGATTAAACTTTTCTTTGTAATTATTGTAACACTCAAATTTGCATTTACTTACTTTATTCCTTTATGTTTGGAGGTTTAGTTTTATGTGCATCAAGACCATAGAAAAAGGATATGTATTAATGATCCTTCCAAATAAATTTCGTACATCACAAGTTCTAAGTGCTAAAGTCCTCATTTTTTGAAGTTATACTTCTGTAACAAGGTAGGCTTGTAGCTATTTTTAAGCACAATCAAAAGATTTCTAAAACACAAATAATGATAGTTAACAGCCTCACACCACAATATTAAAATAACTTTAAAAATTATATAAAACAGTAAGTGATGGGGGGAATATATGATGATACCTCTACTAGGTAGTAAATGAGTGCCGTCGAGCATGTGATAGAAGTCCTATAGGCTTCATCCATCGTCTAGACTGCCACCTTAACTTAATTGTTAGCCAATGGTCAATGGTGTAGTTAATCACCTGCTAAAATCCATATGTTCATAACTTTTTCCAAAGATGGTCCTATTAGGCTTCACCATGTGCAATGTGAACTCTTACCATAAGAAACCAATTCATGGATAGACATATATGAAAAAGTTTTATGGTTAAGTGTAATATCTACCTCAGATATGTCTTTCAAATTTCTTGGAACATGATGGCTACCACTATAAATATTAATGCATCCTCCTTAGTAATTGTAGGAAAGGTTAGCACACCCTTTGATAGAGGTGTCAAATGGACTTAGATTTATGCAAACTTTTAGTAGACTCAAACCTCTAAAATTAGATTCATATTTTTATGGGTAATATGGATCTATCCGTTATAGACTAAGTCCATTCAGATTAAGCAAGGTCCACTTAGTCTATAGACTTTTAGTTGAACTCCACAAACATGTCTAGGTCTATAAGGACTTTAGAAAACTTGAACCCTATAAAATTTAAGTCTTTTATTTCATTAGTGATATGGGTCAATCCATATCTAGTTTGACCTGCCCATTTAACACCTTTACCCCCTGATTAGGAGTTTGCCTAATTGGCTAGGCACTAGTCATAAGAGCTAGCTCATCTATAGAAATAATAGAGCAATAAACTAGCTAGGTAGATGTAAAACTCAAAGCTATAATATGTTTGCTAGCTATCTAGTCTTGCAAGATGTGAAGTAGCTGTTGGGAATTCGGATTATCACATGCAGCGGAATTTTAAATTTTGATCCGAATTCTACCTAGGATCCATGCAAAAAGCATATGTCAATGATTAGGGTTTTACCTATTAGGCACTCATGTTTCTACTGATCAAAACTTGAGAGCGGATGAATCAAACGCCGGCCAGAAGGTACAGCGTCTCTACGGTATCCACACGGAGTGAACAACGACCTCTCTCCCTTCACGCGTCTGCTAGGATGCGTTTTTCTCTCTAAGAATTAGGATTGGATGTTTTCTGAGTGATTTAGGGTTTATATGGAAGCTTAAAACGTGATTATTAAGTGCTGCCCTCAAGTCCCTTTTTATAGAACTTAGGCAAGCCATAATCCTAGTCCTGCTAGGATAATGCTTCCAAAATCCTAATTACACTTAACAACTCATCTTATCCTTATCCTAGAGATAATGGGAAGAGATAAGACTTATCTATTAATTATCTAATATTAGATAATGATATTATCTCATAATATAAATATCTTAATATTAGATAATTGCATATAGTTATCAAATATCAAAATAATATTATCTCATAATATATTTATCTAATATCTGATAAGATAATTACTTGATATTACTTTAATATCAAATAATATCACATAATATATATATATATATATATAAAACGTGAATTTATTATTCTAAATAATATATATGCACGAAAATAAGTTCAATTAATTGGATATTAATATAATTAAAGTCCAATTAATTATTGTCTTATTCCTACTCCTTTTGTGTGACCCTGTAGGTTCTTACTACGTTGACAATGACTTATTATTGAGCCATAGACAACGAGCGGTATCTAGCAATACATCACTGCCACTCAAGTAGTAAGAATGTTTGTGATTCGACATCCACCTAATATATGATCAACGTTTTACATCATAACCCTTTTGTAATAATATCCAAATTGAACTAGAGGCATGGAATGTGTCATCCTCGTCAATGTTCAATTTATATTTCTTGATACTCAGTAGACTTAAAATAAATAATTAATATCACATATTAATTCAACTGAGCATGGCCATGCATTTCTAAGTCTCACTCAATCAAGGGACCCAAGGATATTTCTCTTTTATACAAGAGTAACAAAATCCCATTTACATCACTCACTTCCCTCTGCATGATTTATGACACACCCAATCAATGCCCTACTTGTCACCTGATTAAAGGTGACATAGGACAATATTAAAGTGAGTAATTCCTCATGTAGGGAACCGTAGTGACTTCAAGTCAAAGGTTTATGCGTAGTTGTGATCATATGAGAATAACTTATGACACGTTTATCCATGCAATACTCTCATAGTGGGTCAGTCCAGTACATTGTTCACTAGCAATGTACTCATGTATTGACTTGATATCACATATCCATGATTCGTAATCATCAGTCACTATACATGCTAGTCTCGATGTATTATTACTATCCATTTTCATAATAATACTTGACTAGGGGCATTTTAGGAATAGCAAAGCTATTCCAAGGATAATTATTATATTAAGTTATAAATTGTGCATAATAATAATAAAACAAAATATAATAATTAAATTGCCTAAAATAAAATATAATACATTGTGTATAACTCTAATCATCTTATATGATTGGTTCTAGGACACACACCAACAGTAGCTTGGTCTACGACTATAAATATACTACTATGCCTACAAGTGCTACTCTTTCATTTGCTATGACCTTGCCTTAAAGTCTACATTGAGTTTTCATGCCACTTCTTTAGTGACACTTATTTCCAAGAATGGCAAATTGGCTTTGAATGTCTCATTGGATGGAACCTTAATAGGTTGATGACCTCCCTATGGTCAATAACACATTCAACAAGTTAAACACAACCATGATTCTTTTTAGCTCCCAAAGTTATGGGCAAGATGCCATGCTTCCTAATTAATTGAAACTCACCCTAGAGGACTTGCTATGCGAAAGTGTCCTAAAGCAATTAATAAAGAATAAATTATTTGAATCAACTTTATTGAAACGGAAGCTTTAAAATCAAATAACATGTTTTAGTACAAATCATAATACTTACAATTCTATTACAATAACCTAACTCTCTATGGTCATATACTATCCTTGTTTATTTACCCTCCCTTGCTTCCATAACTTTACATGAGAAATGGAAGATGCCACACTTGTGTCCTCTCCATCCTCAAACATCAATTCTTATTAACAACCATCATCTTATTTATTCAAATAATTTGAAAATGGCACTACATTTATATAGATGTCAATTTTTACTATAACTAATGTATATCAACTATTATAAAATTGCAATTCTTTAGTAGTGTATCAATGATATGCTTGACGAATTTATAATCAATATATTCTTAGCTCTAATTAAAACCTTGACGCTATTAAGTGGCCATTGTCATTCACTTTGTAAATAATTATTCAATATATTTACCAAATGCCATTCCATGGTTTACTGATTTACTTTTTCCAATCTCTTTATAAACAATTGACTGTCCTAGTCTAATGAATCGTTAACCAAGTGCTTATATGATAAGTGTCATCTAATGAGCACTTGATGAAAAATTGCAACACCTTCACAACATTAAATTTTAATCATCTTATTATATTTGTTTTTTAAGGTTTATCATCATGAATTGCATTTGAGGTTTTAACAAAAAAATTCTTACTTTGGTATGTTTACTTAAACCTGTCTACATATTTTGCTAAAATTTTAGTAAGCACTTATAGGTATTTAAAATAGTGCATTTGATTTGGGATTGGGAGTTTGACTAGCAAGGCATTCCACTTTTATTTTGCTATATTATGGATCCATGGTTTGTTGGTAATGTGAGTGGATTGTTTCAAACATCCATGTTTGATGTTTTTCTCTTCCTTATGGGCGATCTTATGAAAGTAATTGCGCCTTTTGTAACTCTACATGCAGATTTGAAGACTTTAGATCTTTGTCATATTAGGAAGCTCAGAATTCTACCAACAAATTATAGGTCAAAAACTTTTGATCAACAGGTCTGTGATAATAAATTACATGGCTTGTCAAATGGTACGTAGGATAATGTGGCGTGGATTATCAGTTACAAAGAATGAATGCCCTGAAAGATCATATATAACCTTTGCTACTTCTATACTTCGAAGTTATTATTGAGATACAAGTTTCACTGGATGAACTACAAAAGTTGGTCCGAAGGCTGCGCAACAATTTCTTAGAGAATGATTGAGAGATTTTGGGATGATGCTTTGCGATTGGTAGTCATCAATAAAGTGTCCAGCAATCGAAAGCTCAAATTTTTTTACCAAGATTAAAGAAAGATGGACCAATTAGACTTAGAACCGATTAGTTGATAAGTTGATAAAAAGTTAGATGTGTGAGATATTGTGTAATAGTTCCATCCAAGTTCTAAATTGATGTCGTGGTTATAGTTATAGTTTTACAGCAATTAGCAAAATTAAGGATAAATGTGAGAAAATATAATTATTGTGGTGCAAAATTGTAGATGCAGTGCAGTCTGCGATTATAATATTATGGTCACAAAATGCAATTTAAATCCTTGATTCTGTCCCATGATGGATGGAAATTTAGATTGGGGAGTAAGTCATACACCACTTATAATTTAAGAAAGGTAAATTGTTAAGTTTCAAACATGGGGGGGGGGGGTAAATTGCCTATGGAATATATTTCGGGTTCATTGTATTTTAGCCCATAATGACGCTTCAGTACTACAATAAAAAATAAGAAGCATTTAAGTAATTTGATCAGTATAGCGTATCCTCTCTACAAGATCAATACAATATATATATTATCACTCATTAAAGACACTTTCTTTTATTTATCTTAAGTTGTTATTAGCAGCACTAAGTAAAGACAGCATAAAGGCACTGAATTCCGCATTGACACCAAAGTGGGCGGTCTATTTATTTGATGCATTACATATAATCTAGGATTTAAAAAACGGTCCGTGACCACAATATTGTATTTTTGGAGCAGATCGCATTCGCAATTTTACACTGTTATAGCCGCATTTTTCGCATTCGTCCGCATTACAATGTGATCGTGACCGCGACCGCAACCGCAATTTAAATCCCTACATACAATCATTCATTAGATATGCAGCCAGTTCCGTACAAGGAGAAATTCTATTTTACTTCTAAAGTAACTTTAATAGATTAGACATAGACTCATGAAATGCAGGTAAGTTCCACATTTATCAAATGTTCACATTTTTTATTTTTAAATTTTTGTCTATCTCTCTTGAAATATGAAAAAATCTTATTCCAACAATAAATTAGAAATTTTTAGCCTACATGGCTATTTTTATTCTTATTACCATATGTATATCTCTACTTCAATATCAATTTCCATCCGTTGATCTCCCTGGCGGAGTTGGCTTGGCACGACATGGTTTTCCAGGGCTGCCGGCTCTTTTTCCTGGGCAGCTGGCTTTTCTGAAACAGAACATCATTGACATTAATTCATGAATCAAAAACTAGAAGCGTGCATGCAAACTACATCATAAGCATCGACTCCTCTAAAACACAAAATTCACTTTATTTAGGATATAAAATCTAATATTATAATTAATATTAATAAAAAAATAAAGAAAGTGAATAGTTATAGTTTAAAATTTATTGAATTTATTTACATATCGAAAATAAAAAACATTCTCCTAATTTTGCACTTGAGAAATTAAAGGTGTTTCCTTGATAATACGAGTAAATGACTTTATTTCAGCCCAGAGTTGTCATATTTTTGTATTATTTATTACTTATCAAAATTTGAATTTATGAATTACGTTAGTTGTAAAGCGCATGCTTCAATTTAAACAACAATAATAAAAATAATAACTGTGTACTAGATTTGAAAAGAATACTATTTAGAATTTCAACATAAACATGTATGCAAGAAGTAGAAAACGTTAAAGCCAAACAAAACATTTTTGGCTTTGCTTATGTTCGTAATCAAAGCAACTTATATTGGTATATATATTTTGATAATATTATATTAAATATTTTGTATATTTTTGTACAACTTTTCAATAAAAAAGTAACTTTTCGTAAAAAATCAAATTTACCAGAAAAGAAGTTTTTGTGTACATTTTAACTATAAAAATTTAAAAGTAAGGCAAGAGGAGGAAAGAAACTAACAAGGTGTCTGCAGTGTTGTTATCACCGAGACCATGAACCAGGAAACAAGGTGCTGCCCCGAGAGAAGCACAAAAGAGAATTATTGTCAATAAAAGACTGAGCAGGCGATTCATGATGAACAAACAACCAGATTATTAATTCACAGATTGTGAGGTGTGATTTAAAGGGAAAACCTAAGTTGTATTTATAGGCACCAATGCAACCGAGACAATTTATCTTATTAATTATTTTATTAATTTGTTGTTTGAATGGATACGTATGCAAGAGAAGTTATCTTCAATTATCGTTGATTAATTATATTCAACCAACGATATATTCACGCCACAACTTAATCTAATTAATTACTAAGTAGTTTGCATATTACCTTGGCCGTGGTTAACTCAAATGACAATTACTAATAAAACTCAATGTCTATTGTCTAATAACAATAGTAATTCAAAATTAATTAAACTATGAAAAATAAAATCAAAATTATGTTGAAACGATTAATGAGGCTTGTGATTTTGTGGAAAACCCACACTCCAAAGCTTTGTTTAGTACATGTAACTAATAAATTAATTAATAGTTGATAAATTATTTGTTAATTGTGCTACTAGCTGTTACCTACGAGTTGATGGTTTTGAATGAGTAGGCTGACTTATTTTATTAGAAATGTGAAGAAAAAGTTGTAGTAATGTAATATTATATAAAAGGACTTGTTAATCTATCAAAATTACATTAAGTGAATTAAAATATATTTATTTTGAGATCAAATTATGTTGATGCAATAATGATAATTAAAATAAGAAAATAATTACATAAAACTCAATTAAATGTATTTATAACAACACATTTATTTATGTCGAATTAATGGATTCAGGCTAAATATTAAAAAACTTAAAAAAGGTAAAATGTTATAAGCCATAAACTATGTTATGAATCTTATTAAAATGGATTTTTTCTCCAATATATTTATGCATTAATAATCTCTTTTAATTAAATTTTAATTTATTGACTAAATCAATAAATTATAAATTAGTTTATTGGTTACAAATGCTTTGTAAATCGTTCAATGATTTATTATGAAAAAATAAATCCGTTATATCTATGAATTGATATCAAGTTTAGAGTTTGATTCTATCATTAATTATTTATTTGGCTGTTGAAGAATTATTTGTACGACACAACGCAGCTCACAAGGAGTGGATTAGAATTGAGGACGTTAATTCTAGTCTCTGGTATTTTTTTGGGTTATTAAATTACATATTTCTTCATGTAGCTCGCACAGAAATTATTAACATTCCAACACGCTAAGTAAATCAAAAGCTTAAGAACGTGTTATTGTATGCTGGAAATCACAAATAGTAAAATCTAATTTGTCTGTCAAAACCTTAATATGTGAATTAGATTATAAATTCTTTGACACGACTGAAGAAACATGCAAACTATTGACCGTAGATTTGGACTCTTGGATCTCACTCGTCTATTGCGGCTGTACAAGAGTTATAATGCATAGTTTGATGTTTGGCATAATAATTTCAAATGTGGCGGCATGGGCCGAAAAGGAAAGATAGGATGAGGTTTCTCTCACTTTGGCGCAGAAACAAAAATATTTTAAGTAACGAAAGTATGAATTTGAAATTAAATTTTGAATTTTTTATATCTATTTGATTAAACTAATTTACAATTTTTTTGGGCCATCATGTATCTAATTATAACTCTTGATCAATATTTAAAATCCAATTTCAATTCCCATTTTTAATAGATATACCATTATTTAAGAACAAATTCTCCCATCATAAAGTATATGTCTTAGTCATAATCTATATTTTTATTCCCGTATTAATTTTGTGAAACCAACAAATATTATAATTGACGAATTTTGATTGAACTAGGTATTAGCTAAAATATTAGGAGGACCAAGAGGGGGGAGTAGGGAAAGTTTGGAATAAGAGGGTATTGGATAACCTGAGATTAGGAGAGGGCTCATCTTTGTATTGTGTAATTATAGTATTAAGGGATACATTTGAAATATTATTGTCAATAATATTTTCCAATGTCAAAGATAAAAAGTTATATGCTTTTTTTTTATTCCTATTACTTAAGAATAAGGTTATGTATATAAGCAACGGTGGAGTTAGGGGACCCAATGTTTTTGTTATATATGTATGTTATTATACCTTGTGATCAACTAAATTCTTAAAACACTTACAATTCCTATAAAAAGATTTTGTATTCATGTAATGAAATTGACTGTGTCACAAATATAAAGATACAAGTACCAAATATAAGATCATAATTCTCCTATGATTAAAAGTTGTAATTAATTTTTACTTTGATTTTCTTGTCTTTCTATCTTTTGGCTAAATATGAACTTTTTTTTTATATTGCACCTAAAAATACTTTATCAAATCATATATTTAGTTGAAATAAAAATTTTACATGACTTACAAAATATTTTCTAATGCATATCTAACTCTGACTCTATTTTTAGGAAAATATTACTTGCACTAAAATTTACTTGAACTTATTTATATTACATATATAATATAATTGCTCGTAAAAATTAATAATTACTTGCCATCTGTTTTGACTTTGTCAACCTAAGTTTTTACAACAAAACCTCTATATATGTCTAAAGAGCATGTATACATATGAACATTTTTATTATATTAATTATCTTTTAAAAATCCTATAGATTTTCTATTGTAGCCTTAAAAAAAATTTAAATAACCTATGGTTTCATCTAACACATCATATAATTTAGTATCAGAACTATTGAATAATATAGTATATTATTATATAAGATAAGATAGTATACTATTTGATGTTTAGTTTGTTAGTGTACCTTATGAAGATTTGTAGAAAATTATTGTATCTTTTACTTATTATCATTTTGTTCAAGAATATTTAAGCTTAAAAAATAATTAATTTAATTAAAATATCCTTACATATAAAAAATCAATAAAATTGTACCACCAAATGAATTTGAAATATATAATTAGTTCAAAAAAGCCTTCGATAAAAGTATCTTTTCTAAAAAGATATGATATATAAATTGAAGACTTACACTATAGTAATAAATCACCAATACATATATACAAACACACATATATGTGTCTATATACATTGATATGTATGTGAGGATGTATGTATAACGAATTAGTAAAATATTACTATAAATCAATTTAAAAACATAAAATTTAATAAATTCATCATATAAAATTTAAAAAAATTAAAAAATAATATACACTATACAAAAATATCATAAATATAGTATAATGTTATCAAATAAAATTAAAAAATATCAAATCAAAATATTGCAATTTCTGCTTATTGCCAAATGAAACAATCATAAAGTGTCAATCATGAAAGTTCACCATTATTGCAATTTCTTTAAACTGTACCACTCATTTTCATACTAAGCACTAAACAATTCTACCTCAATCAAGCATTACAAGTTTCACTAGAGTTTATCAATGATCTCCTCATCTGCAATAGTTTCACATCTGCATGAATACCAAACTTGCAATCATTTTCATGAATTATATAAACTCTTCACATCTTCATCATTCATCATCTTTATCTTGAACATGAAATCGAATCAAACTCTTGCTCTCTTGGATTACTACTCTCCCATAGGATCAAATCCATTCTTATACTAAAAAAATACCAATTTGACCAAAAATCATATTTCAACTCTAATATAAAAACCTAACTTCAATAGAAAGACAATTCATAATAGTAAATAAATAATAATTAATAACATTTTTAATTTGAATCAAACCACAACACATATGTGCATTTAGTATTTGAACTACTCCTACCATTGTTTAAAAAAAATTGATTGCATAGTTTATTTTGCAATATCAATCCCTATATATAATCTATCAAACCAAACTTTAATGAGACTTGAATCAAATAATGACTTTTTTTGTTGTTTTCATTGCCTTCTTTTTTAAAAAATAAAGCATGTTAAGATAATTAATCATTACAAAATAATATATATTAATACATTATATTAATTATGTATAGCAAATCAATTCCCAATATATATAAATGGCTATTGTTATATATAGCTGAAGGCATGCGAATGGAATTCTCAACTAATGATGTGGTAAGTTATTGGCAATGAAGGGATTCTTGTTTTATCAATTGCTAGAACACTACCCCATTACGTGTTAGTTACCGATTAATGGGGGCCCATGATCTCATTTTAAGATAATTGTTGGGTAATGGAGGATTTTTTTTTTGGGTCACTTGCTCACGCACTCCTAGAAATTAGTCCCCATAATCGCCATGTGGCTTTTGCAACCACCAGTGAGCATTTATAAACAAACTTTTCTCAATGGGCAAGTGGTTGATTTTTGCCAATTCAACATTGAAATATACATATTTCCATGCACTCTACGTTCGATCACTTTGCTAGCTTTTCCAACTTTGCAGCTATCATTGCTGCCCTTTTGAGAAATTCAAAGATGCCTGGTCTATAGTTTCTTCCATCCAATAAGCAGACCAACACAGCTATGAGAGTTTCCAACTAGGCTGATGTGTTTTTGCCTACCAAAAGAATTTGTTGAAGTGCTAGAGGTTTGGATAGGTGATCATAGTTAAATTACATACTCTTTATTTCCTCTATGCAAATTCTGTACGCTACTCATATGAGTTTATTATCATGCCCCTTTTGTCCATTTCGGGTCTCGTGGAGCTATAGCATGCTTTTCAATGTTCCAACTTATAAGCTATGTACATGAATCCCGCTTCATAGTCCTAAAATAATAGTTCTTTTTTTTTAATACAATTGATAGAGTGTTTTATTTTATGGTAAACATATATATATATATATATATATATATATATATATATATATATATATATATATATATACATATATATATGCTGTGTGTGTAGTAATGAATGATAAGAAATGTAATGTGTAAATTTTTACAAAAGAAGGTTTAATATTTCCTTTTTTTATTAGATTAATTATATATTTCTATATATTGCTGGCACTAAAATTAAAAATAGGTAACTTCTCTACTCGACAAGCAAAGAAAAATAAAATGATTAATTATCTAATGAAAGCTTAAGAACGTGCTATCGCATGGGTAAAATAAAAAATATACTAAAATGGAATTGATCTGTCAAAAGTTGAACTATTTGAATGAGATTACGGCTGAAATATACAAACTATTGACCGTTGATTTCAACTGGAAAAATTAATCCTTATCGAACATCGATTACTTAATTAATTTACATTGCAAGCTACATGTTTGGCGTAGTAATTTAAACAGAAGTTAACATTTTATTTTATTTTAATACAGTTAAATTACAAGGAAATCTCTAATTAAATTACGTGGATGTCTGAACATCATCCTTAATATTTCTTGGGTGTCTCGCACTTAGGCAAATGCTAAAAATAGTTTCTGGGTTCTTATTAAGTTTTAATTATTATTCTCAAACTAGTCAAATTCATGAATTTAGTGTGATTTTTCAGTAACATATTTAAAATTTTAATGACAGCTAGTGTCTCTCTTTTTCTTCCATTAATTACATCATTAAAAATTTAAATAAAACATTAAAAAATTATATTAAATTCTTTGGTTAGTTCAAAAATAGCAATTAATACTTAACAATAACTTGAGATACTGTTAGCAATTGCCT
The DNA here is from genome assembly GCA_020226215.1 of Sindora glabra. Lineage (NCBI taxonomy): Eukaryota > Viridiplantae > Streptophyta > Magnoliopsida > Fabales > Fabaceae > Sindora > Sindora glabra. The sequence goes on from CM035226.1 coordinate 112,751,319, forward strand.
GATGTTAAGTCATCATGCAAATCATGCCCAACAGGTATACATTTTCCGTACAAAACATTAGAATGTCAGAAGTGTTTATGTCAATTTGCCCTCACACCTTATTACGTCAGCTATTGATGTCAACCTTTTTCGTAGAAAACATTGCTAATGTCAAGCAACCTTTTGGATTTCCAGATTATTATTTCACATAAATTATATTCACTTCCTCTAATTATACACTTAGAGTACATTAGATAGAATAAAAAAATAGAATGCGAATAAAAAAGAAAATAATCAAAAACTTTGTTTGATATTTCACATAAATTATATTCTGTTCCTCTTATTATATATGCAATTAATACTGGAGTAATAAAATTGTGAGGATTGAATTAAAATTTTGGGAGTAAGAATATTAAGTGTGAATGAAATATAGCAATATTTCATGTATCAATTTTATCACATATTAAATATTTTTAGCGTTCATCCCATATTTTTTCTTCTACTACTTTAATTTTATTTTTTCCATTATTCAAATGTATACTTTGATCCCAACTATGCTTCTATATGAATAAAAGTGTATATATTGTCTCTTTGCTTTGTTACAAAAAAAAAAAGTTATGATAATGGAAGAAAATAATTTCCTCTTTGAAAAAGAGAAAATTATCTTTTACCAAACTTTTTATATTTAATACAAATATAAAAAACATTCTTTATTATCTTAACAATTTATAACAATATTCTAAAACATACGGACTTTATGTCTGCCTATTTTTTCACGATCATGTGGTTTCTGTGTTGAATTGAAACTGTTGCTTTTCGTGGTTGTCCCAACTGCCTAATTATGCACTTCAGAATTCATTTGATCAAGTTATAATGTTCCGTGTATTTGTTCTTTGTTTCAGGAAGCATAAATGTGATATCTGTGAGAATTTATGACTGATGTGAAAACATCTGAAAAAAGCCTCCTTATAAATGATACATCATAACTTTTAAAATTTTAGAAAGGATATTCTTACAAAGCTAAATAAACGTAGACGGGAAACAGGTAAAGTGGTAGATTTGTGTGATGTTCCATTGTTAAAACAATAGCATATAATTACAAATTTATTTTCTTTATTTTTAAGTGGCTTGTAGAATAGGTCATTCCATGGTTATTGTTGATAGAACAAATGTTGCTAAGCGACTAGAACAGGTAACTCTCAAATCTCTACAAGCTTATTTTTCCTTGAGATGTATATGTTAGTATCGTAAAATATGATGCCTTTGTTAATCCTTGTCAATTTAGTTCAATTTAGTTCCCATAATGACCCTTTGTTAATCATTGTTAATCATTGTTAATCCTTGTTAATTTAGTATATTTTAGTGTAAGTATAGTATAAACGCATGCTTTCATTGATTTCTTAAAATTTTATATGAAATTATGCATTTCATTTAAAATATCTGGTTGAAATATTAAAACATATTTATCTTCCTTAGCCCTCTAATCTATTGGTTGTCATCCAAATTATTTTTTTTATTTTTTTACAGTTTAAATCCTATTATTGTTTAGAAAAAGTCCAAGCGCATCTTCTGTACTTTCTTTTCTTTGTTTTTGTAAATAATCAGAATTTTTTTGCCCTCAGCTTGGTGTAAGAATCTTGAAAGTTTTTAGTTACGAAAAGTGCGAGGGACCAAATTAGAAGTCCGGTCCATGAAAGGTTGTGGAAAAAGGCTGATGGGTTTTACCTTTATTTTAATTGTGGAACTAATTAATGAGAGAAAGATTTCAAATTGGATTTGGATGACGTTTTTTTATGCATACAGAATCAGATGCCAAAAGTTGTTCGGCTGCGAATATGCAGAACAAAATTATCGTTAACAAATAAGTGATATTGACTTGTTAAATTGGTAAGAGAACATTCAACATAATGTTGGGTTGATCCCACTTTGTGGGGACAACCTTCATCAAAGGATGAATGCGGGTTGAATCTAGTCCTTTGAAGATACCCATGAACACAAATAAGACACAGTGCAAGGGATAGCATAGGTTCTAACTTTAATATATGTGCATTCATAGTTGAAGACTATTTTTTCATATTTGTTGTGTATATCTGAAGTACTCATTCTCTACCCCTTTCGACTTTCTTAGTTGTTTATGTTGTTGCTTGAATGTTGGAATTGAGAAATGTGTAAATTTGCTTTGTGTTATGTTATGTTGGTTTTTTATTACCCTCGCAGTTACGTTATTATTTCCCCATGATTTCCTTGAAATTGTTCCTTCCTACAGAGTGACATATGAGATTCCTTCTGTCAAAGAAAACCAAACTTGTGGATTCCAGTATGCATTCTTCTCTTCTTTTTACTGGATTTTCTATTACATAATGTAGTATTGTATTCTCTTCTTTTTGCCGGATTTTCTCCCGTTGGTCATAATTGGTTGTTATGTCCTTGCTTTTGTACTTATTGCTGATATTTCTCATGATTCATGAGATTTTTAATGATTGCACTGAGGGAACTAATCACCTTGTTAATCTCTGTCTGCTTCTGACAATATTCATTTATGTGGGCTCTTGGAATAGCTTGCAGGGTCACTTGGTTAGAAAGAGCTCTTTGAATTAGTGCTGCTTCAATGATGCACTGGACAAAAGATCAACATGGGACACTTGTATGCCTCATATGAAAACATGCTTGGTTTTACATTGAGATGCTAGCTGCTAAGACAATTGTTCATCAAGAAGGCAATCTGGTAAGTTTATGAAGATCAACCTACTTGATCTTTGCGGGAAAAGGGGGGAAAAAACGAATTATAAAGTCTTCCGATGAGAAAACTGACATTCTGATTGTGCAAAAATTTGTTATTGTCCTCAGACAGTTTTACTGAGGCTAAAATGGTGTTGGATGATTATTGATTCTTTAATTTTTATCTACCTCCTCAGGAAATATTTTTGACATATTCTTTAGAACAACATCTTGTTGTACTTCAAATTGGAGGGAGTGATCTAAAAAATTTGGCAAATGCTATCCAAGTTTCTAATGCTTATGTTACCACTTTAATTGTTGAGATCAAAGTTCTAAATTGTGGTTGCAGTCACAGTTATGGTCACATTACATTTTTTGTAATTGCAGATTGTTAGGAGGAAGAGGATATCATGAATTTTCTCAAATTAAATTGGTATCAACAGCTACTCAAGAATATATTAGGAAGAGAGTATATTTATTATAAAGATATATATATCAAACTCCACTCTCTTACAATATTCATAAACACCTAGCCTATATATATTAATTTAAACAACCCTTAAACTTCAACTCATTAATACCTAACACAACTTATTAAGCATCTTTAATCTTATCATATTCATCTATTTTATAATACATGAATCACACACATTTAGATATATTAACTATGAATCACACTTCTCTAATCCATGAATCACACTTTTACATCTATTAAAATTTGCTATTTCCAACATCCCCCCTTAAATTTAGATATTTTCTTTTTCAATCATTGGTGATGACTTGGACCACAATTAGGAGGGAAATTTCACATTACAAATACTTGTCTTCTTGGAATTAATAGTACATTTTCATTACTTCTAGGTTTTTTAGACTCGATTTCTTCCATTTTGGTCTTCAATTTCTTTAGCTCATTAATGGTTTCATCAAAAATTTTCCTTAATTCCCTCTCATTCACATCTTTAATAACAATATTATAAAAATATTTCAGATGCCTTATCACACGTAGAGCAGCTTCATTTTCAACTTCTTTCTTTGTGTATGCCTTGACTCCATGTTGTTCATGTCTTCCAAATTTTTCTTCAAATATAACTTTTGCTAGAAAACTTGGTTGATGATTTGTACCAAACTTGTCACGTACATATTTTACTGATGGCAAATTCAACTTTTTCTAGTAATTCTTTTAGTAGTGCTTTAAATTGAACAATCACAACGAGAGGCTCTTCATTTTCCATTCTTGAAATTTTTTTGGCTATTGTGAATATTTTAGAGGTTTTTCTTCTCAACCTCACTATCCTTTGAAGACTTCTGTCTTCTTTTCCTTGTAGAGTTTGGCTCACAACTCATATCCACTCAACAAGTTCTCTTTTCTTCAAACCTAGAGGTATCACCGCTTGCAAATAAACCTCTCAAATTGGTTTTCTTTTTTGCCTCTTTTTTGCTAGAAGTAACTTTGAAGTTGATAGCAATTAACCAAGCTCGGATACCACTTTGTAAGAAGAAAGAAGATATTATGAATTTCCCCTAATTACATTGGTATCAACAACTACTCAAGAAGATACTAGGAAAATAGAGTATATTTATTATAAAGATACATATATATATCAAACTCTACTCTCTTACAATATTCATAAACACCTAACCTATATATATTAATCTAAACAACCCTTAAACTTCAACTCATTAATACCTAACACAACTTACTAAGCATCTTTAATCTTATAATATTCATATATTCTATAATACATGAATCACATACATCTAGATATATTAACTATAAATCAGCTTTCTCTAGGACATGAATCACACTTTTAAGTCTATTTAAATGTACTATTTCCAACATTGTAAATATTGCAAAAGTGAAAAAAGTAGATTGCGGACATTGTGGCAATGAAATTTTGTATTGCTCACACAGTGCATAGTAAAATACCTATAAACTATTAATTCATATTATTTGATATTAATTCTTTCAATTTAACATAATATAATATTAGACCAAATAAAATCTACTTGTAAGTAAAATATGAATTTTTTTTACTTCTATTTTATCAAAAAAATTCATAAATAATTGTATCACGGCAATTACAACCGTTGTGGCTGTAACAACGTGCAATATTATGGTGTTGCGGCGGCATCATATATACTATAATACTTGTGAATTGTAATAGTGCCACAATTGTGGCAGGTATAAGATCAATCAAAAACTCGTGAGCTGTATATGTCAGGTGTTTTATTTTAATATGCTTGTCATCTCTCTTCCACAATTTTTTCCATGATGATCTGACCTGCTGTGAACATTTGTATGTTGAATCTACGAAAGCAAGAAGGCACATGGAGATTGAATGTTCATTTAAGCAAACATTTATCTTTTACATCTTTAATGATAACTGACTAAATAGATATGTCAAAGTGCGAGAGGTAGGTGTTATGGTTTCATGTTGATTTAAAATTAAATTTTTCTTTGAATTTTTTTCACACATTTTGTCCAGGTTTGTAAGTATTTTAAATTTTTTTTTTTGGGATGCAGTAGAGAAGAGCCAATATGGTTGGTTTTGGGTCTTACCCAATGGTGGCATGAAATGCCACTACAAGTATGTTCTTCCCCTGGATACATTTCAAAATCTCAAACAAATGTTCTTTAGGAGGAAAAAGTGTGGAAAAACACCCAATTCAAGAGGAGATCGAAAATCAGCTGAATATTTGATTCCTCTGTTGTCTGTAACTGGCTGTCATAAAATGTTACCGCTGGTTGTGTAACCAAATATTTTATAATGGCTAAGTGTGAGAAATTGAAAACTTCAACTCCGATGACTCCTGAGTTATTTGCACAATGAAGAAGAAGAAGAAGAAGATAGAAGAAAAAGATGCAAGATTGGCAGCACAGCAGGCGGAGAGATCTAAGAATGACTGCATGAGGTACTTTTTCTTTTCCCTCTATCTCGTTAACATGAGAATACATCTGTATGCTCTAACCATTCAAATTAGTGTCATGGTAAAATTATCCAGCAGAGACATATTGACACCCTTCTGTGTTACTATTAACTAAGGAAGAAAAAAAAAGGAAACTGGGTCCATTGGTTTTCCGAACGATATTTTCTAAAGAAAAAATTCGTTTTTGTTTATATATAATATGAAGGAATAGCATGTGCCTGTGTACATTATGATTTGAAAAAAAAGATACCTAGAACCATAATAGCAGAGGAAGACAATTTCTTCTTTGAAAAAAGAGAAAGTTGTCTTTCACCAAATTTCTTACATTTAACATTAAATATATTAACTATTTTTCACCATTTTAATATTTTATAACTATGCTTATACAAAAAATATTTTCTGTAAAAATAAACAGAGTTTACATGTTGTTGAACATTTTCGAAAAGGCATGAATTTCAATCATCTATTAAGGAAATATCTTAGTTGGTTTTTGTTGTAATACTAACCATGTTGAGGTATACGACAACCAGAATCCGATGAGACTAAAAATTTGGTTAGTTTTTGTCCCTATCTATGCATGATTGTCTGAGTGTATATAATCAATCATTTGCATTTGGCATGGATAATATTAAAACCTGATCAGCAGCTACGTAAATGTAAATACAAGATACCTGATATTAGAAATTTGTAGGTATCTAATTATATCACATCAATGTGATTAAAAAAATTTGGACTTGCATTTGTTATTTATACCAATTCTTCTCTTCTAATATGTTGCCTAGATTTTTATTTTATTATTTTGTTCTTGTATAGTTAGGATTGATGATCTCTTAAGTTGATGTATTTGGGATATGTGATATGTTAATAGGTTATAACTGATGTATGATATGAACCTATATCTGTATACATTACACTAACTATATTGCTTAAGACATGGCTTACAGGAAATCTGGATTTGCTTTTCATTTGTTTTCCATGTATTTAAGAAGCCAACAGGGTTAAAACTGTTGATGCTGAATTTGAGAGTGAAGGGGTTGATGTCAATGATGATAGCCAATTGGAAATGGACGAGTTGAATGAATTACATAGGTGTTGTGTCTATTTCCACACTCAAAATGTTTGTTTACCTCTTTATTTGATGTCATGCAAAGTAAAGGTTATTCTCTAATGTTAATTATATTAACTTTTCAGGTACATTTTATTTGATGCATTGTTTTAAATTGCGGCGCACATGCGTTGCAGGCTTGCAGCTGCAATGTTGCAGGTGCGGTGGGTGCCGTAACCGCATTGGGCCGCAATTGTGGTACTGCTATAATTAAGAAGTATTGCAGTATGTTGTAATCGCAGCACACTGCAATATTGCTTACTGCTGTAGCCGCAAAATAGTCATTTGTGAATTTCTTTAATAAAATAAAAGTTAAAAACTTTGATATTTTACTTATAAATAAATTTTATTTGATCTGACATGATATTATGTTAAATTAAAAGAATTAATATAAAATAAAATCAATAATAGTTATATATGAATTTTATTATACATTGGGTAAACAATACAAAATTTCACGGTCTGCAACTTTTGCAACTAGTATTTTTACTTTTACAGTATCCACAACTGCAAAAAATATATCAAATCTGCAACCACAATTTAGAACCTTGATTTGATGTCATTGAATTATAGATTGATAGTTAAAATGGACTATCAAGTGCACCACTTGAACATAGGCAATACTTATACTTTGGTGTCATTTCATTTAGAATTGGGTGTTTATCATCATAAATATTCTGCCCTGACTCATTGAGAGGTTTTGTTTACTTCTACAATGATTACCAACTTGATGGGCTCTTCTTAAGCCTTGCTTTCACTAGTATGCTTGCACACCAACTTTGTAATGCAACTATGCAGACCATCACTTATTAATCAGCTTTGGTGATGGCGAACTTTTCTATTTGTGACAGGTAATAAGGTGTTGACATCTCTTCGAATATTGAGCTTGTAGAACCATCAGAAGAGGTAATATATGGTGTTAGGCAGCAGGTGTGAAAATTGGTTGTATACTCATATTGTAAAAACTTTTGTTTTCTTTTTTTTTTTGGTATATTTTGGGATTGCTATTCAATTGCAAATAGCAAAAAAGAAGGCATACCGCAAGATGCCTTTTTTTTTATTCACATTACCCTTTTCTGTACAATGTCTTTTATTTGAATTCGATTTGTTAAAATTTGGTGGTGTTGATTTTGCTTGTCACGTGGTGGTTAATTTTCAAATTTGAATACATTTTTTCAAAATTTTTCAAAATTTTCCTATGGATTTTTTGTGGGATTTTTTTTTAATCTTGACTAATTTGAAGTGGCCTTTTTTCATGGGAAAATCTCCAGGAAACTTCCTAAATTTTTAAAATTTGTTGCAAAAAATCTTGGGAAATGATTTCCCACGGGTTCGGCTTTCATAATTTTTCTTTTGCGGGAAAGCAAAAAAATGCTGGGAATTCACGAGAAAGCCGTGGAATAGACAGCTTCTAATCAAATGCATTCTTGTAATATGAGAAGATATGAGTAGGGAAGACAAAATAAAAGTATAAAAAAGAAGAATGAATAGTGAATAAAGAAGAGAAAAACAAGGAAAACATGGGAAAAAAACATTTACCCTTAGGCTCCATTTCAGGCATTTTTTTGTGAAATATATTTATAAAATATTAAGATGAGGGAAAGTATTTTGTTTGTTTAATATTAAATATGAAGTGTTTGGGAGAAAGCAACTGAGTTCATATTTTTTTTGGGTGAAGTAAAAGTGCTAAAAGCCCAATAAAAAAGGAAAAATAACTAAGAAACAACAATAGGAAGAGTCCTAGAGTCTCCAAGAACAACAACAATATAAAGATGAGATGTATGAGGAGTGTTCATGTTAAAACCATGAATGCTAGGGTCAAGCAAGAGACCATGATTAGCCGACCAATCTACACACATATTACCTTCTCTATAAAAACTTCCCCTTCCCACACCTGTTTTAAGGGGCTCCAAACATTATGAATCAGCCCATTACCGTTATAATAAGGGTTAGATAAACACTGAACCAAAGCCTTTCAGTTACACTCCAAACCCTAAACAACTTATAATCCACAAATGCCTCCCCAATGCTCCACATAGAAAGAGGAACAGTATCCCACGGTTTAGTAAGACTATAAATCGAATTTGTAATCATGTCTTGAATTACTTCCCCATGATCTGCCAAACTAGAATGGGATTTAGCAGCTCCATTTATATAAACGTTCACCTCGTCCTTAGGAGGAGGAGGTTGCCAAGCAATCTCAATATTGGCTAACATCCTACGGTACCATTAGATATCTCATGTTTTTTAATTAAAAGTGCAAAATAATGACTCAAAAAAAAAAGTTAAAAGCCACTAAATAGTGATGTAGTTGTCGGGTTTTTGATAATATATGGTAAGTTTCAAATTTGAATCTCTTGGCCGCTAATATACTAAAGAAAAAGGAAAAGAAAAGAAAAGAAGAAAGTTAAGAGATATTAAATATATCGAGAACGAAAATGAGTATACTCTTAGAAAGGAATAGAAAAGGATAGAAAATTCAAATAAAGGAGCATGTCAAGTTATTTTATCAACAGAAAAAAGTATGATATCTTCACGATATTTTATCATGATCCTTCTCCATGTTTTTTTATAATCTGATAAACTGTTTGCAGGTTACAACCACTACATCATATATGGTTACTTCCCCTCCGTAAGTCGTATAGCTGTTTCAACTTCCAATACCTTCAATATAGCGTTTTCATAAACTGAGTATGACATCTTCTTCGCCCCATACATTTTATTATTTGAGCATATTCCTTCACTATGGTTTTTATAATCTGATAATTGATATATACCTTCATCATACTTTTCATAACACTCCCTTATCTTACACATTTGCCTATAAACATATACAAACATAAATACACAGACTTTTAATGAAGGAATAACAAGATAAAAAATGCTTAGGTGATGAGATCCAAAATTGAGTTCCAATTATTTTATATCCACTGGATTGGATTTTATAAATTTACTGCACTACCATATATTTAATGGCAACCCTTGATATACATTTGGAAGCCAGTTTTATGTCTCAATTTTCATTCATATAGTATTACTGTAACAAAATATTTCATTACATTGAGTATGATACTCCCACTATGTTTTTTATATTAGACCCCAAGCATTTCCTATCATAGTAACACCTGATTACTTTCATTCTTAATCAGGAGTGCTATATCGTAACAGACAGTGTTTCTATTTTCATATTTTATCTTCTATTTTCACTCTCACTACTGGAACCTTGTCTTTATTGATCAGTGAAAAAAGAAAGAAAGAAAGCTTGTGGTAATTTTTTTAGCACGTACTAAGCAATATATGCAGAAAATTTTCTTAGAAAAAAGCCCTTTATTAAATAGTCTATAAAACAATAGCCAGTGTTAGTCCTCTGCGTTAAGAAAATTATTTTGTTGACTTCTTCAATGCCGGTCTTCAACAAAAACTATAGCAGTGGTCCAAAATACATAGTGGTCCTTCTATAGTAAAGCAACTTCATAAACGGAGAAAGGTATGTGATATATGATCATTCTTTTCCTTTCGTCTCTTGAAGAGGACAATGGAACAAGTGAACAACCAGAAGCTTCTCTTGAGGACATCCTTAAGCACAAATCAAAATCAGACAAGAATATACAAGGAATGGGAAAGTCCCTTGGCATCTCCCTATCCCTTTTGCCAAATTATTATTGTCCTTTCAATTTTTTATACTGTTAATTTTTTCTTATCTTCCTTTCTTTCGCAGTCTTATACAAAAAAGAGTGGTGCTGGATACACTTTATCTCACATAAAGTGAGTCTCATATAAGAGGGGGTGTCTCCCCCAAGAAAATGACTCCATCATTTTTCATTAAAATATATGAGGCCAAGACTCCATATTTTGAGGCGAGTTACGTGGGGTGGTGTGGCGGGGTTGATTTGTCTCTAATTCTTTGGAAAATCAGCGTGTAAACAAAAGGAAAGTGGAACCCGCTAGGATTCAATTATTATAAACTAAAGAAGGAATTTATGTAAATATATTTCAGCAAGTGCAGTGAAGATAGTGGGATATACAGTAAATAATTAAATGGTCAATAAAGATTCAATCAGTTCAATTGACGAAGACTTAGTGGGCGGCGGGCGCATTTGTGGTGTGGCTAATATAAAAATAATTACTACTTGGTTTGTGGCTATGTTTCCAAACTTGACCATTAATTTGGTCTAAACCCAACTTGAAACACAATAATTTCAGCGGCAAGCGACGAAGACTTAGTGCGCGTCTGGCATATTTTTTTGAAGAGATTACGAGTCCCCCTTCTTTAATTACTTGGTTTGAACCCAACGTGAAACACGAAGATCAGTAGCGAATCTGACTTAATATTTTAGAGAAAAAAAATTTTTTAGGAGATAAATCAATTATGTAAAAATATTTTTAAAATTTTCAATATAATTAGATATTATTAATATATAACTTTAAAAAATTTGGGCCGTCAAAACCCCTTATGCCCCAAAGAAGCTCCCCTAGACAATTATAGTATCAAAACTAAAATAAAAGGAGTAAATATTATAATTCGTTTGAAATCAATTTTTATAAAATTTGACTCATTTCATTTCAATAAAAATATTTTTTTTAAGTTGGGTAGAAATAATAATTTTAATTCAATTGTAAATGAATTCTTTTGTTTGAAATAAATCAAAAAATTAATATATGTAATTCAATTAAAAAGTAGATATTGATGGTATCATGATGAATACTATATTAGAAAAAGATTAAAAAATTTCTATACAACATATACGTTAGGCCTACTGAAATAAATTCTAGAGAAATCCTTATTAAATTTATGAAGTTTATAATTGGATAAAAAAAACTATAAGTGAAATGAATGAAGTTTAATCAAATGTATTTTACTTAAATTCAAGCACAGTTTAAAAAAATTGAAAATGAAATGAAATTTTATATTTTCTACCATTTTTAATAGCGGGTTAAACTTCTTTCTAACAAGCTTTAAAATGTATGTATTTTTTTCCTAAATGTTATATATGATAAATATTTGTATATTAGCAAAGGCAAATATCCTTTGAATCTCATGTCAAGCACCGATGGCAATATGATTGCATCGGAATGATCAAGCTGGTTTGCAGGAGATAATTTGGTACAGAGGTTCCTATAAAAATGGGAAATTCCCCGTCTTTGAGTTTGTGGGGTCCTGAGATAAGTCTTGGCTAAACTTTGAAAATCTTACTGCAACAATGCTTTTCAAATCCTCTAAGCCATGATCATTATTTTGCTGTAATAATTCTTGCTAAGAAGAATGTCCATGTTGTGGCAATTCCACCCAGAAGGTAAGGGGTTATTCCTACAATACATCCTTGGACAATGTTCAAGGCTCTAGGTTGAGTAGTAAGCGCAAATTTTAATTTATTATGAGCTCAAATGATGAATTCCATAAATCTAGCAGGTCAATGATCTTAGCAATAATTAATATGACTTAACTAATTAAAAGATGGTTTTTGAAATATTCTGTTTTAAAAATAAACTTATTAAGTTAGATTATGACCGTGTTATGTTAAAAGAAAATTACTTCTTCTCTTTTTTTTTTTTTGGGTTCAAGTGAATCAAGTTTTCATTTTAATGGATAGTGAAGTTTATAGAACTGTGGATTTCATAATCTGTAAGGAAATAGTGAGCAACATATTGAACAGATTTCAGTTTGGCTGCAAGGATATGACTGACTTTATCTTGAGGGCAATAAAAGTAGCATTGCTCACGTTAAAAATAGGGTGTGCAAGTGGTGTTACTTATTCTGTTTATAGCATTCTCCATAATAATAAATCTGTAGAATTGATTAAATTTCAGTTTGGGTGCATTGGATATGACTGACTTTATCTTTCTATTGGCTGGGAAAAAATGTGTTCAAATTATTTACTCATAATCGAGCCTAATTTAGGCTAGTAATATGAAGGTGAAACCTCATTATATATAATCATTAGTTACTATTGTAAGTCATAAAGATAAAAGTGGAAATATTTTGGGTGGAGTATTGCAATATGGAGAAAGTAGCGGATTAAAAAGTTAGTCAACCGGAAACTGAATCAATCTTCAAGAACACACGTATTATTTTTCATTCCACGACTACATGCACTAACGTTAATGTGTAATTATAAAAAAAAATAGAATTTATTTGTGATTTTAAATTTGATTAGTTATCGATGAAAAACTTTTAACACTATTAATTAATAAGAAACAGATATATTATTAAAAAATAATAAATGAGAATATTTACTGACTATAAAGAATTCAAACAATTTTTAATATTGTGACAAAATATATGCTATAGAAAAAATAGTTTATACTTTATACTTTATACTAATCACAGTTATTGTCAGAAATAAGTCGTCACTATTTGGATGTAATTATAAGAATATGTATTCACAACACAATTTGTCATCATAGTAAATTATACTATACTAACGATTATGGCCATTGGAGAATACCCAATGGGTTGCTTACAAAAGACGTGGCAACCACTCACACTTCTTGTTCTGATTATGGCTTTTGGATTTTTTTTGGCAGAAAATGCTTTAGTTTTTTAATAATTAATTTTATTATAATACCAATATCTATGCATATAAAACCCTAAACCTTAGGTGAAAACAACCCTATTTCTTTTATTTTTTTGCCAATTTAATGAAGTGAATTTAAGCATACCGATAGAAAAAAAAAAGCTTAGGTATTTTTATGAGAGGCCACTAATAATAGTCTTAAAGGTAAAAATAATTGACTCAAACATGAAAGTGAAGAACTACTTCAAATATATCATTTAAACAATTACTATTATTATTCATTCCCTCCGTTATGAAGTCACCTTTAAACATTTAGTTATCTGCACTTTTTCTTCAAAGCCTTGAGGCCCATATTAAGCTCCTTAACTACTTGTATTATGGACATGTAGAAGTGTTATCAATAATCTTTGGAGATTGATTAGAGTTTATTTTCTATCTTACCCAAGAAATCATAATTACCATTGTAGCATGAACAAGAACTAAATATGCTGTAAATAATTAATCTCAAAAAAATGATTTAGATGGAATTCATGTTTGGATTTGAAAGTGCACTTCTTGCTTACAATTATTTAATATTTTTCATTATTTACATTCACATATTCTTGTTACTTTAATTTTTTAAAATTATGTCTTTCCATTATTTACAATAATTTAATTTTTTATTATTTATATTCTTATATTCTCATTACTTTAATTTTTAAATATTTATAATTTTTTCAATTTCCATTATTTAAAATTTTCTTGATCTCAATCTCTTAAGGTGTTTTTTATATATTTTTAAAGTTTAATTTAAATTATGTCTTTTCATTATTTACAATATTTTTCCATCATATCTTTTCATTATTTATATTTTTCTTAATTTATATTTAACTAGGTATAAATTTTTTAATATTTTTTTAAAAATTATGTCTTTCCATTATTACCAATTTTATAGGTTTTTTATAATTTTTCTGTCATTTTTCCTACTATTTAAAATTTTCTTAATTTGAAATATTTTTATGTTTTAAGTATGATTTTTTGTGTATCAAATCTTAGAATAAAAATTTTACAATCACAATCTTTAAAAACGTGTAACAATTATTAAAAGAATTTGTAAACAAAACCACAAATAATAAATTATTCTATATAATGTAAACAGAAACCAAAATTAAAAAATTAGAATTTCTTCAAAACATAAACAGAAACCAAAAACCACCAAATATATATTATTATGTTTGTATCACCTTACAAAAAAGTAAATATTATGTAAATAGCAAGGGCCAAATATATAAATTGTTATGTAAACATATGAGTATTGCCAAGAAACAAGAAATTGAAACTAAAAAAATTAACCAGATATACATAAATTGGAACCAAAGATTTGATAGCAAGCAACTACAAGTAAAGAATATAAATCAATTTAATCCAAAGGTTGGATAAGATACATCAATTGGAACTAAAAAATTGATCGAATTTGTATAAAGCAAAACTAGAACATGAGTTATATGATCATCTTGGCAACTAATCACTACTTAAATAAATTGGCCTACCTCAATGTAAGAATAACCGGAGAAGAAAAGGCAACGGTAGGGAGGAAAACAACAACAGCATCTAACTTTTCACAAAACTGTTGTAGCAAAATATGAGAAAAATTAAAAAAGAAAAAAAAAGAGTGATGATGAGAGAGAAAACTATGGAGAGGAGAAACATACATTACAATGCAAATGTTCTTTCCCGTTGAGCTTCTATGATTATGAGATAATGGTTGAAATGACATTCCACCAAAATTTATGCTGCAGATCTATATCAATGACACTTTTTCAAGCGTTGGTATAGCTTTTTTTTTTTTCAATTGTCGACATATCATCCTTAAGGAATTGGCACTAGCTTGTGCCCTTTTAATTTCTCAAGAACCCATAGTAACAACATTTGTCATCTAATGAAAAATTAATCTCAACTTTTTCCAAAAAAAATCCTACATCAATGACTATGTCATCCATACAGGGTTCTTAAATAATTGGTGTTAGCTTGTGGCACATCATTTTCCAGGAATCTTGTATGATGACTTTATCGTTGATATATTATTTAATTTTAATATTTGCATAAAAAACCTACAATAATGATATTATCATCAATGCAATGTTCTATAGGAGTAACTGACACTAGCTTGTGGTGAATCATTTTCTTAAACAACCCATAGCAACAACATGATTATCAATATAAGTGCTTCTAACATATAAGGTAGCATTTCAATTTATGTGGTTCTCTACAAACATTATAATAGTGACAATGTCATTAGAATACATACAATTTTCTCACTTTTTTTTTTTAAGAAAAAAAGAATACAATACATTGCATCAATGATTATGTTGTTGGTAAAAAGTATGCTTATTTATTTATTTATTTACTCTACACTCATGACATTGTCACCAATATGTAATTGCAAAAAAATGGCATCAAGACTACCAGCTATAAGGCTTTATTCAATATACCGATGACTAAGAAAATGTTGTCAATATAAGTATTGTCACTATATATTGATTTATTGTAGTGATGAATAAATAATAGTGTAAAATTGATTTATACTAATAATAGATGAAATTTAAATTCTTATTTTATTTGATTTATTTGAAAAGTTTCATTTTAAAATTTGTGTATATTTATTATTAAATCAAAATATTTTTTATGATTTTAGCTAGAAAGTAAAGGGTTATTGCTAATCTGTAAACATTATGTTAAACTTTGATAATATAAGCCAATGTCGTCCTTCTTTCATGAAATAAAATTCTTTTCTTTTAATGACCTTTAATTTAAGTGACCTCAATATGTTTCTTAAGGTATAATGCCTTTTTATGTATACAAAATTGGATTCTTAGTCCTTACGTATATTCCTTCAACTTAACCACTTCTATTGTGGGTCATTGCACCATGAGAAAGTGGAGAGTTAGTGGCGGATTAATTAAAAACTAGTCAATGAGAAATTGAATCCATCGAATTGTGATATGACCATAATTCTCTCTATCTTCAAGAACACAAGTTTTAATATTCCAATCCTACTGCTATAGATGCCCTAACATTTTAGTGTAATAATTATAAAAGAATTAGAATTTTATTTATTTGAAAAACTTGATATATATTAAAATTGCATATATTTATTTTAAATAAAACTATGTTTTATTCTTCCAACTAAAGAGTAGGGGGTTAACGTTAATCTGTAAATATTACCTTAAGCTTTGATATATTTTTGTCTTGAAATAAAAATCTTTCTATTGAACTCTTTTCAACCAAAGAAATATCTTCAATATTGCAATCAAAGCCACAGAAAGTACAAAGCCTTCAATTTAATAATTTTAATGAGAATACATCATTTTTATTTCCTAGAAAATAAATAAGATGAATTTTAGAAAGAAATAGATACAATTTTTTTGTTTAAAATTGTGAATTCTTATATAAAAAAGCAATGGGTCCTAGAATATAAATTTTATTTTATCTCTCCAAGATTAACAGAAAATTAACAAAAGAAAATGAAAAGGATTTAGATTGAACATACGGATTTGCGTCAGCTTAGCAATGTTCATGAACGAAGCTTCCTATTTAAAGCCCTACAACGCTTGTTGCAATGGCATCTACAATTTCCTTTGTACTTTTGATGATTCTGCCTCTTTTCTTCAGAGATTTCAAATCCATTTAGCTTATTTGAGCTTCTCGTTGACAGCTTGCCAGTCGCAACATAAAACCATTTCAAATTCTTATTCTTCGTATAAGGGAAAGTCAGGATACGAATAAGTAAGGAAGCTTTTTTTAATAATTATAGAGCATTATGGTAGTGAACTAAGAAATTGTTTACAGCTTGTTTGCTGATTTTGTCTCTATTTTAACAGTTATTGCACAACACCTGCAAAATCCACAGCTGCAAGAAGGCAAGTTCTTGTTGTTCCTTCAAATCCTGGGAACGTTCTCTTCTCACAATGAGACACCTCTTGTTAATGCTTTGCTTTTGTATCCTCTCGTACTGGTATGTTGTATCTGCTTTGAGTTCTGATGGAGTCGCATTGCTGACGCTTCAAAAACATTGGACTTTAGTACCTTCTCCCATAAACTCAAGTTGGAATGCTTTTGATTCTACTCCATGTTCATGGGTAGGAATCCAGTGCAATAAAGCTCATAATGTAGTCTCCCTTAACCTCACTTCTTATCCTATTTCTGGTCAACTAGGACCTGAAATAGGACATCTGAGTCACTTGCAAACTCTTGTGATGACTTCTAATGGTCTATCAAGAGCAATACCTCCAGAGTTAGGCAATTGCACTAAACTTGAGCACTTGAATCTTTGTGACAACATATTCATTGGAAAAATACCACATAGTTTAAAAAACTTGCAAAAGTTGAGGGAATTGATTATCTCTTTTAATATGCTCACTGGTGAAATTCCTGAGTCCTTAATGCAAATTCCTCATTTAAAGCTTGTGTTTCTTGAGGAAAACAACCTTAGTGGTTCAATTCCTAACAATGTTGGAAATTTGTCTATACTCTCAGCATTATCTTTATATGATAATGACTTGATAGGAGTCATTCCCTCATCCATTGGTAATTGCTCCAAGTTAGAAAAATTGTATTTGACTCAGAACCGACTAGAAGGAATTTTACCCAAAAGCCTTAACAATCTTGAGAATCTTGCAGAATTATATCTCAGTTATAATGGTTTTCATGATATTATTCCATTGGGTTTTGGCAAGTGCCAAAAATTATATGATGTGGATTTATCATTTAATGCATATAATGGAGGTATTCCCTTAAATTTGGGAAATTGTAGTGCTTTGACATATTTAGCTATTGTTAATGGCAACTTGAGTGGTAGCATACCACCATCCTTAGGCCTCTTGTCTAAGCTTTCTATGCTTGACATTTCTGGGAATAATTTATCTGGAGGAATACCTCCAAAAATTGGTAATTGTAAATCTTTGCAAGAGTTGTATTTGCAAGACAATCAACTTGAGGGAAATATTCCTTCGGAGCTAGGAAAGCTAAATGAACTAAAAGTTCTGCATTTATTTTCCAACAACTTGATAGGTGAGGTTCCTTTAAGCATTTGGAAAATTTCAAGTCTTATAGATGTCAATTTAGTGAGCAATAATCTTTCAGGTGAATTGCCCATGGAGATTACAAAGCTTAAGCAATTAAAAACAATATCACTATTTGACAATCAATTCTTTGGAATCATACCTCAAACTTTGGGGATTAATAGCAGTTTAGTCATCTTGGAACTTACAAATAATAAGTTCACAGGTAACATTCCACCAAATTTGTGTCATGGTAAGACATTGGTTCACTTAACTCTGGGGAGGAATCAACTTCAAGGTAGAATACCACTTGATGTAGCTATTTGTCCAACTTTCAAATGGTTGTCTTTGTCAAAAAATAACCTAATTGGGCCTCTGCCTAATTTTTGGAGTACTAAAAATCTAACCCACATCAACATCAGTAACAATAACATTAATGGAACAATCCCAACAGGACTGGGAAATTCTACCAACCTTACTGATGTTAATCTTTCAGTGAACAAATTAAATGGGTATATACCATCTGAGTTGGGACAACTAGTTAACCTCCACAGGTTAAATCTTTCACATAATTACTTGGAAGGCCCTTTGCCACCTCAACTTTTCAATTGCATCAAGATGGAATATTTTGACGTTGGATTTAACTCCTTAAATGGCTCTTTTCCATCAAGTTTAGGTAACTGGAAAGAGTTAAACTTATTGATCTTGAGGGAGAATCAATTTTATGGAGGTATCCCGTATTTCTTATCAGAGTTTAGAAATCTTTTAGAGCTACAACTCGGTGGAAATGATTTTGGAGGAAAAATTTCAAGTTCAATTGGAGCCTTGCAAAATCTAAACTATGCATTGAATCTAAGTGCAAATGGATTAGTCGGTGAAATCCCTTCAGAGATTGTGAAACTAAAGATGTTGCAAAATTTAGATATCTCTCTTAATAATTTAACAGGTAGCCTAAATGTTCTTGAAGAACTCCACTCTTCAGAACTCTCTTCATTAAATGAAGTCAATATATCATACAATTCCTTCAGTGGTCCTATTCCAAGATCATTGATGAAGTTGTTTGGTTCTTCTACATCTTCATTTTTAGGCAATCCTGGGTTATGCGTATCATGTTTGCCTATAGATGGCATGAATTGCTATAAGAATAGAAATTTAAAGCCATGTGACAACAATTTTACTCATAAAAAGAGTCGAAGTAAGACCAAAATAGTCTTCATATCACTTGGGTCCTCACTGTTTCTCATTATTATCTTGTTGGGTCTATTCTTCTTACTGCTTGTGAGAAGATCAAAGCAGAGACAACAATCATCTTTTTTCAAGAAAATCATGAAGGCTACAGGGAACTTGAATGAGCAATATGTTATTGGTCGAGGAGCCCACGGAGTTGTTTATAAAGTAGAAATTAGTATGGACAAAATTTTTGCTGTTAAGAAATTTGAATTTGTAGAGAGTGAAAATGAGAAGAAAGAAAGCATGATGAGAGAAATAAAAAGCATAGGGAGGATCAAGCATCGAAATCTTGTCAAATTGAAACACTTTTGGTTGAGAAAAGGTTATGGTCTAATCTTGTATGACTACATGAAGAATGGAAGCCTTCATGATGTTTTGCATAGAAAAAATACACTATTCCTGGAGTGGAATGTTCGCTATAAGATAGCAGTGGGAATTGCTCATGGATTGTCATATCTCCACTATGATTGTGACCCTGTCATAGTGCATAGAGATATCAAATCAAAGAACATACTATTAGATTTTGATATGGAGCCTCACATTGCTGATTTTGGTATTGCTAAACTTTTAGATCAATCTTGTGCTTCCATTCCATCTATGACTATTGCAGGCACAATTGGGTATATTGCACCAGGTAATTTAATATTCTACTTATATTCTTCATTTTTATTTATTTTTTAAAACAAAATATTAAAAAAATTAATTATATATTACATTTACTTTGGTTTGTGATAGAGAATGCATATACAACAGTGATGAGTAAGAAGTCAGATGTGTATAGCTATGGGGTGATTTTGCTAGAACTATTAACACGAAAGGAAGCATTGGATTCTTCATTTTCAAATAATGAAGACATTGTTGGTTGGGTTAACTTTGTATGGGAGAATACAAGAAACATTGTTGAGATTGTTGACTCAGACCTTGCAAATGATCTATTAGATTTAGATGTATGGAAACAAGTTAATCAAGTGTTTTTGGTGTCTTTGAAATGCATTGAGAAGGATCCATCTAAGAGGCTCACGATGAGAGATGTTGTCAGTCAATTAATTATTAGATAGCTTTGAGCAAATGAAAAAATGGCTATTAATGTTACAATTATCTTTGTTTTTCAATTTCGACCTTTTAGCAGATCTATTTGTAGTTGAAAATAGCTATTATATATGTTTCAAATGTTACCCTAATTATGAACTTGCAATAAATAGTTATCTTTCCATCCTTGTTTTGCTTTTGTATTTGTTTTGCATTCTATTGGTATATTTTTGCAATGTTATCCTTGTCTGATAATATTATATTGTAATATCCTAGTACTAGTGACATTTCTTTGTGAGCCACATCCAGAATCGAAAGAAGGACAATTTGGCCTTGCATCAGAGCTAACTAGCTTTTCAACCCGTGCAGTTTTTTAACCTACCTATGCAATGCACAGGTGTTGTTTTTATCTGACGTAAGAAAAAAATAATAAGTATATAATAAAAAATTATAAAAATTTTAAAAATCTAATTTATCATGTTTATTTTGTAACTATGTATTTAAATTTATAAATAACAATTTTTTGTAATATCATAAGAGTTAAAGTATATAATACGTAGTCAAGTAATTTGATTAGATTAGATTCTTAACTTATCTGGAATAATTTTTTTTTGTTACACTCATATCATTCAATGATATTGATGTTTAAAATGTAATGAATAGTATTGAACATGTAAATATAAAAATAATATTTAATGAAGTAGATAAAAGAAATAGAAATAGTGAATGAACTATAAAAAATCATATTTAATTTAAAATAAAATACCTAATAAATTATATAAATTTTTTGATAAAATTTAAATAGATAAATTTCTTTTAATTTACATTTATTCTTTTAAAAGTAACATTTAATTATATATTTTTATTAGCACTTTATAATTTAAAATTTTAATTCTGTTAAAATATTTTTATAATAAAATTAAATATATCATATTTATATAAATATATACACACGTAATTTAGTGATATCTGCATGTAAGTTATAAAATACTAAAATGGACATAGAAATGAAAAAAAAATTGAAGAATATGCAATATATCAATTAATAAGAAGAAAAACAATGGGTGAGTTGTAAAAATAGAATAAATAACTAAGTAATTCAAATAAATTAAAATTTCAACTTATTTAAAATGAAAATTAATAAAATAATAAAATATATGATGTTGTATCTACACTTCTTAATGATGTCATTACCATATGAGCCACAAAAAAAAAGAATGGTATAATATTAAAAAAAGAAAAGAAGATATAATGGAACAAATAAAGGGAATATGATATTGTTTCGATATTAAGTAATACAAGAGTTAAAAAAACATGTGTTAAGTAAACTAATTACATCAAATTCTTCAATTGTTTCCAAAGTATTTTAATAAAAATAAACTATGTTATATTTTGTATATATTACTCAATGATATTAGTGTATGGGGTTTATATTTTATCAATTGCTCGTGTAAAATATTTTATTCTGTCAATAGATAAGAACAAAATGCTTCATTAAAAATAATAATAGTTAAAAGGTTTTAATAATTATAAATGAATTTTAATAATTTTTTATTGATTTGACAATACATTAGCGAGTGATAGTATAAAATTAATTTATACTGACAATGGATTACACTTTAATTCTAGCATATGAATTGTCAATAACATGAGTGAATATGAAAATAATAATAATAATAATAATAATAATAATAATAATAATAATAATAATAATAATAATAAATGAAACAATGCATGAGTTGTAAAACCTTAATAAAATCTCAATTAATTTCTATACAATTTAAAATGTAGTGCTTAAAAATAATATCAAGATAATATTAATTAATTTTAAATAAATAATTTGACTTCAATTTTTAAATATTTTATTAAATAATAGGATATGTAATTAACTATTTCAACTAAAAATTTCGCATTAGATTTTAAATTAATTGAAAATATTTTCATAAAAATTTAAATTTATCATTTTATATTTACACTACTTTGAAATCTTAGCATCCAAGTGACAAACAGTTGTAGCAGCCGTAAAAAGGAAAAATGTGCAATAGCTTATAAAAGAAAATAGAGGCAATCGATAACTTATCCAGTAATAAAAGAATTAAAAATAAAATATATAGTTAATTAATTCATTTGAATTAAATTTTTAATCAGTATAACACAAAAATAAAACATATCATGTATGTATAATTCTTAGCGTGATATTAATTAGTGTTTGAATTATAATAATAAGACCGATAGTATAAAAAAAAAGTAAGATATACAAAGGTGCAAATAAAAGGAAGATCTATGATTATTACCTTGAGTAAAATAAGACTAAAAAATAGAATATATAGTTAGATAATTTTATTAAAATAAATCTTTAATTTAATGAAAATATTTTATGATAAAAATAAATTATACTATGTTATAACTATACTAATCAATGATATTAGCATCTGGATTGTAAATAATAGTAGCTGAACATTAAAAAATTATTCAATATAGTTGCTAAAAAAAGTGAAGCATTGTGTGAATTTATAATCTTGACAAAATCTTAATTAATATATATTTAATTTGAAACTTGGCACATAAAATTGATATAAAAAATATTTAAAAATTTAAATAAATTGATTTGATTTAATTTTCAATTTTTTTAGTAAATAATAGTCTATGTAAGTAATTTTTCAATTATATATTTTTTGTATTAAAATTTTTTATTATTTAACTATTTATGATAAAATTAAATTCATTATATTATATCTATATTATTTTATGATATTAATATCTAAGTTATAAATAATGGTAATTGATGTGAAAAAAGAGAAAAAAATGACAAACTTGTAATGAAACAAATTAAGAGAAATAATGAGTGAGTTGTAAAGTAATATAAAAGCTAAAAAAAAAATACATATTTAAGTATGTATAATCATTTAAATTAATCATTAACTTATTTCAAATATTTTTATAAATAAAATAAAATATGTAATGTTATTTGTATTATTCAATGATATTCATATCTACATTCTAAATAATATAAGTGAACATGAAAAAATTATAATACATAATAATAAAAATATAATTAAGCACAATTTAATTAAATTAATAATTAATCTTTAGAATATTTTTATATTACAATTTAAAATATTATGTTATATTTCTATTCAATTTTATTAACATCTCAGATGCAACTTGAGTGAATATAAAAAAAATATAACTAAGTAGATGAAAAAAGAAAATAATATCTATAATGCAATGATAGAACAGAATAAATAAAAAGAAGAGAGACTATATAAAAATTTAAAAATAATTAAAAATATGTAAAAGTACAAAAAAGAAAAAGAGTAGAACTTCAATTGATTGCAATGGAGAGAAGTAAAGCAATTTTTGAATTTGTAACAAAATTCTGCGGTGATGCAATCTATTTCCAAAAGGGAAAAATGATCCAACAAATTGGTCCATTTAGCAAAGCAAATTGGGACAAATTGTAAGACGCTTGTTAATGGATAAATGGAGGAGTTTAAGCAGAAAAATAAATTTCATTAGAGCCTAAGGAAGCGACACATCACATTGGCAATACAATATAATAGTTGGAAACAGAACCTTCTTTTACTTTTATAGATACATAAGAAAGAAAGAAATGGATAAAGCATATTTATAATAAAATTAAATATATTGTATTATTTGTATACTACTTTATGATGTAAACATCAAATTTGTAAATAATAGCAGTGGACATGAAAAGAAAAAAAGGAGAAAAATATACAATGGACCGAATATAAAAAATAGGTATAATGGTTGAACTAAAAAATAATATAAGAGTTAAAATTGAATAATATATATATATATATATATATATATATATATATATATATATAATTTAGTAGTTTGATTTAATTCAATCTTTTAAATTATTGAAAATATTTTTATAAAAAATAAAATATTTGCTTCATAATAATATCAGTATTTAATCATAAATAATAGAAGTAATATGAAAAAAAAAAACTTGTAATGAAGTAAAGAAAAAGAATTTGATAAAGTAATATAAGAGATAAAAATAGAATATAAGTAATTTAATAAAATTTTAATTTTAATTTATTTAAAAATATTTTAATAATAAAAATAAAATATATCATATTATATTGTAGTACTTAGTAATATGCTTCAGTTGTAGAAGTTAGAGAAGTTAACATGCGTTATTTCTTGGGAAAAACAAAACGTTATCTGAGTGGTATGATATTGATATTAATTGATAATCGATATTCATGATATTTTGCTACATGAAACTTCCTTGCAAATCCTTCACGAATAATAAAGCTGACAAGTTTTACAATCATAGATTAAAAATTACTAGCAAGTAATTGTTTATGAGTTTTCAAGTATTCTCTAAGTTTGATGATACTTAAAAAGTAGAATAACAATTTTTAACCACATTGGTAACTTAAGTTTTGTTATTAATTTAAATAAAATACATCAGCAACTTCGATTTGTAGTAATGATTTAATTATCT
This sequence comes from Sindora glabra, assembly GCA_020226215.1. Lineage (NCBI taxonomy): Eukaryota > Viridiplantae > Streptophyta > Magnoliopsida > Fabales > Fabaceae > Sindora > Sindora glabra. Next base: position 112,776,345 of record CM035226.1, read on the forward strand.
TAATTGTGTACATTTCTTTACACTATGACAGTATGACAGATACGAATGGAATACACTCAGAAGGTAAAATAAGATATTATAATTATTTTTAATGAAAAAAATTAAAGGAGCATATAGTTACAAATTTGAGGTTCCATTTATTTTTTTGACAGATATTTTTAATAGGAAAATTTTATTTAGAAAAATGATATCTAGAATTATAATAAAGGAGAAAAATAACTTCCTTTTTAAAAAATAGAAGGTTATCTCAATAAAATTCTTTATATTTAACATTGAATATATAAATTATTTTCTTTTATTTTAATATTTTATAACTATTTTTTTACGGAAGATGATTTTCGTCAAAAAAACAGAGCCTAAAAGTTACATTTTTAATTGATTATTATTTATTTAGTTTGATCCCTCAATTTTTTTATCAAGGATTATGAAGTTTAATTTTACTCTTTAAGGTGTATCTTATACTTTAGAGAAGTCAAATCCTTTCAATTCAATCTTATATTAATTTAATAATATCTTATTCCAATTTAAAAAAAGGATGGAATACATTTAAATGTAAAAAACCAATGAACAAATTTTTATTTAAAATAGCACTGACAAATCTGGGTTTAAAATTCAGCAATCCTCATGGACACTTAATATTTAGGTACTTTATTAATTATTATTTATTTATTAGTTTTTTATTTATTTTCAACTCATTTTCCATACTTGTGTATAAACCAGCGAGGATTCGTGTGAAGCACAGGTCAACATTTTTTAAGTTATCAAATAATAAAATAAAAAGATAAAAAGTATAAATATGCAATTAAATATAATAAAGTTATCAATTTATTTAATTTATTTTGAATGGTTACCGTAATATTATTAAACATATAAACTTAATCATAAATATATCATATATCATATATCATTTAGTATATTTATAGAAGAACAAACACTAATCCATATTATAATTGATATACATGTGAAATTGTATCTTATTTTATCAAATTAAGAGGAATGGATT